>VXBO01011940.1:0-25386 GCA_013400135.1 Rhinoptilus africanus | reverse complement strand
GGACTGAGGCAGAGAAGTTGAGTTGAGTACTTCAGCCTTCTCCTCATCTGTTGTTACCAGTTTCCCAGTCATGGTCATTGGGGCTGGGAGGTACGCTTTCTTTGACCTTCCGTTTCTGGCTGACATACCAGTAGAAGCCATTCTTATTTTAATTTGCACCCCTTGCCAAGTTCATCTCCAGCTGCACCTTGGCATTCCTGACCCCATCCCTACACAACCGGGCAGTGTCCCTATACTCTTCCCAGGATACATATCCTTGTTTCCACTGCCTATGCATCTCTTTCTTGCCCTTCAGGCTGACCAGCAGGTCTAAACTCAGCCATGCTGGTCTCTTGCCTTCCTTTCCTGATTTCTTACACCTGGGGATTGAGAGCTCTTACACTCTATGGAAAGTGTTCTTAAAGATCTGCCAGCTCTGCTCTGCTCCCATGTCCCTGAGGGCAGTTTCCCAGGCTGTCCTATTGACTAGCTCCTTGAAGAGCTGTAAATTTGCTTTCCTAAAATTCAAGGTCCTGACTTTAGTCTTCACCTGACCCATACCCCTCAGGACTGTGATCTCCACCAGTGCACGATCACTGCAGCCCAGGCTGCCTCCAGTCTTGACGTCACCAATTAGCTCACTTGCATTGGTGACCAACGGGTCCAGCATCGCATCTCCTCTGGTTAGGCTATTACTTACTACAGTAGATGTCAACGCTTCTCAAATAGTAGAAACACAGAAATTTTTGCCCCCCTTTCTTATCATGGAAGACAGGTATGCGGATGTTTGGTCCACTCTAGGTCAGTATGAGAAGAAACAGATGGATGAAGCTGGAGAAAGCGTAAGGTAAGCCCAGTATAAAGCGGATGGCTCTTGTCAGTAAGGTGTTTCATACCATACTAGAGGAAACATTTATCTTTCATTCAGAGGAGCATTGCATAGCACACTAGGAAAGACCATCTTTAATCAGGAGAGAGACACATAGGGGGATCGTTTTTACTTAATGAGGAAACAAAGTACAGAAAAGTCCAGCGCAGTGCGGACACAGAGACTAGGCCCAGAGGTACACCGCTGCAGGGCACTGATCCCACGTGGGTGCATGCAGTACAGCTCTGACTAGCCTGGTTTTTGGGTTTGTGTGCCTTGCTGCTTCCTCTTCTAGAGTTAACACAGGGACAGTTTGAGCACTCCTGCAGTACTGCCTTCACAGACATGTGTGAGGGGACCTTGTCCACCTCTGTGCTGTCATTACAGACCCTCCAGTGATTCTCATTTGTTTACTCTTTCTATACTGAGGTCACAATAAGCAGATGAAAAATAGGATAAACAGATTACTAAACTTGCTAGCAGTTCCTCAGATTTGGATTTGGAAGACCATCTATCTACTCAGTGGATTCTTATGCATTATAGAAACATAATACTTGGTACCTACTGCTGTCTGGGTATCTTTTAGTGATTGGCTGGTTCTGGAACACAGGGCAAATGGTAAAGTTTGAGTGATCTGCACTTAATATGAAAAGAATATATCTGAACCCAGAATTTAAATTAGTAGTTCTTTTTCTTGTCATCTCTGACCTTTTTCTTAATATGCTTGTGATGGGTTGTCTTCTGATGTTTCTTACACCTCTGATTTTCAGATGGTGGGCAGGAGAATGGCAGAAATGTTCAACCACATGTGGCCCAACAGGACAGAAGAAGCGAACTGTTCTTTGCATCCAGACGGTGGGATCTGATGAGCAGGCGCTGGCTGTCACAGAGTGCCAGCACCTGCTTAAACCAAAGACCCATCTGTCATGCAACAGAGATGTCTTGTGCCCATCTGACTGGACAGTGAGCAACTGGACTGAGGTAAATTCATGTCAGCTGGAATATTGAATTTTTTTTCCAAAATGACCTATTATAGTCAGCAGAGAGGACCAATGACCTGCTTTTTTGCCTTTTTAAAAATTTGTTTTTGTTAAGGTGTCTTCACAAATCCTATGTGCAGAACAAAAAAAAACCTGCCCTGCTTGCTAAAGACTTTGGCAAGTGTTGGGTGTTGGCTGTTTCTAGAGGTTTGGCTTGCTGAGGTTTTGGGACTGTAGAACAGAGCATGCTTGCATGCTAAAAATCTGTGTAATACTCATTAATGCTGTGGGCCAGATGGGAGGAGGTTCTGTGTTGTGTCTGTGGGCCTACAAAGAAGCATTTTTACGTTCTTTACATTCATATCTCTTGCATTCATAGCTCTGCTGGTTTTGCCACAGCATGCAAGCCTTTTATTTCTACTATTAATCTGAAGCCCTGACAAACACTATAATCCTTCAAGAATTAATTAAATATTGTGCAGTTATTTCACTAGCAGCTGATGAACAGCAGAATGTGAGGTCATCAAAATGATAGCTGCAGTATAATAAATTTATTTAAATATACTACAACATATTCTGCAATGTTTGTTACTAGGGAGCACTCATTTGATGTGCTTTATCATAGGTTTTATTCTATGGAAGGACCTTATGCTTCCTACATTTCTTTATATTAGGTTGCTGATATCTACAGGTATTTCACAACTTCCCTTCCCATTGAAGGCAAGGAGAATTCAGGGTCCCCAACATGTGGAAGTCTACTTCTCCACGAAAACTAAAAATGCACTGAGATACTACTTCTGTAGTGGGGAGAAGTAGGTTTTGAGTCACGTGAAATTTTAAAATTATTTTAGTATGATTCTGTTGTGGTACGGCTTGGTCATAGTTGTCCTCAAATAGGTAGTTTAGCTGTTGGTGTAGCCAACAACCATGACAATGAATGCACAACAAATATTTTCCATTTCAGGTCCCAATAGAAACGTAGTTTACAAAGTTTTTCAAAAGTTCCAAGACCAATGATCTGAGTGGAGGAGTTGAACGCACCATTAGCAAGTTGGCTGGTGACACCAAACTGTGAGGTGCTGTTGACTCTCTTGAGGGACAGGGGGCCTTGCAGAGGGGTTTAGATCCGAGCACCGGGCAATGGTTAACAGGACAAAATTTGGCAATTCTAAATGCCGGATTCTGCACCTGGGACAGAGTAACGCCGGCACAAGAACAGACTGGGAGAGGAGTGTCTGGAGAGCAGCCCTGCAGAAAGGGATCTGGGGGTGCTGGTGGGCAGCAGGCTCCATGGGAGCCAGCAGTGAGCCCCGGCAGCCAAGGGGGCAACCGCGTCCCGGGGTGCATCAATCCCGGCACAACCAGCCGGTCAGAAGGGGACTGTCCTGCTGTATTCAGCGCTGGTGCCGCCTCACCCTGAGCGCTGTGCGCAGTTCTGGGCCCCACCACTTGAGAAGGATGTGAAGGGACTTGAACGTGTCCAGAGGAGGGCAACAAAGCTGGTGAGCGGGCTGGAAGGGATGTCCTGTGAGGAGCGGCTGAGGACTTTGGGCTTCTCTAGTGTGGAGAAAAGGAGGCTGAGAGTGACCTCATTGCTCTCTACAGCTCCCTGAGGAGGGGATGTGGAGGGGGAGGTGCTGAGCTCCTCTCCCTGGGATCCAGTGACAGGACACGTGGGAATGGCTCAAACCTGCACCAGGGGAGGTGTGGTCTGGACATTGGGAAGCATTTCTTTACTGAGAGGGTGGTCACACACTGGAACAGGCTTCCTAGGGAGGTGGTCGGTGCCCCAGGGCTGTCAGTGCTTCAGAGGCATTTGGACAATGCCCTTAATAACATGCTTTAACTTTTGGTCAGCCCTGAAGTGGTCAGGCAGTTGCACTCGATGGTCATTGTAGGTCCCTTCCAAATGAACTCTCCCCTCCCCTCCCCATGAAATTCAGGTTTGACTGTAACCAGAAATACCTCAAGAGTTTTGGTTTAGACCAAAGCAAAACATTAAGCTATTAAGGACATTTGGACAATGCCCTTAATAATACGCTTTAACTTTTGGTCAGCCCTGAATTGCTCATGTAGTTGGACTAGATGATCATTGTAGGTCCCTTCCTTTTGCTCTGAGCTCATCTGGCTGTTTGAAAATAATTCTATATCTTATAAACTGAATGCACTTAGTTAGGCAGATAATTAGGGTAGAATGTTGTAGCCATTCTGAAATCTCTTACTAGTATATTGCCATGATCTAAATCAGAGATTTTTCAAAGCTAATTCTGGGAAACAGCCATTACCCCAAAACGTAATGAGGTTGGATGTTCCTTTTAACCCACACAAATGCTAATCTAAATCAGCCAAGTGGCAAAGTCTGACAAAATAACTGTGTTGTATTTTTGTGTGAGCAAAATAGAGTTAGTAGTTGCTCTCTTCCTCAACAGGCAAAACCCTTTACTGAATAACTTCAGCGGTCAAATGGCAGCTGATGTAAGCTTGCGTAGGTCTGAGTACTTTAAATGTGCTATACAGCTGGAAGTGCAAGGAGGACAGCGAAAATAGCTAATGAACTAGTCGACTCTGAGGTTACCCTGCTTTCTTCCCTGGTCCTGTTGATGCAGAGCTGATGTTATTTTACAGGTGTTAACAACAGAGAGGACCCCAGTAACATAATGTCACTGGTGTTTCTGCTGCCCTGTGACCTAGGCTAGCTCTAAAAAGGGCTAGATATCCCAGGGGCTTTGAAGTGCTGGCAATAGGAGTGTTCATCACTTCATGTTGAGCATCTGGTTTAAGCCAGGTGAATTAGCTGGTCAGGCTCCCTCGCATCCTAGGAAAACTTCCTTGAGTAGGTTGCACGTAACATCTCCATGCGCACCCAACCAGTCATCCAGCCTTAGTACCTCAAACCAGAGAAATGCGTTGAAATTTCAGAAAGTCCTCAGTGGATCAACAGCTGCTGAAGGCATGGCCATGCCTGTGGGGCTGAGGATGAAAAACATCGTAGAAAAACTGGTTCTCCTTAGCTTCCAGCACCCTTTATACAAAACAGTGCTCCCATTTAAATAGAAGCCAGATAGGTTAATTGCTTTCAGTGGTCTGTAATTTAGGAGAGACGTGCTAGCAGCCCTGGACGCATGTGCTGGTTGCACTAAGACTGAATAAAAAATCCATTTCATAAAGTCAACAAGGATCTGTGAGCTGCATGGATAATCACAGCAGGTTTGTGGCACTGAGTAGCCAGCACTGAGACACTCAGCTATGGTTTTGATGGCAGGTTTTTAGTCTGTTTTTTATGATGCTCATGGAAAGATACTGGCTAAACAACTTTCATGATGCACTGAAATAAAGTTCTAGCATATTAATTTCATATTTTATCCTTATTATGTAGGTTTTTTTCACTGCTCTTTCCCCAAAGTTACATTTACTGTTCTAAAAATTTGGAAGGAGCTCCATGATAGTGGAACATCACTAGAATGAAGGGCTTGTTCCTCAGGAAAAGCTTTGTTATTTATTATTTATAACAATTCTTCTTTATTATAAACAGATGCCATTCGATACTTATTTTTATTGTTATGTGCAGCAGAATGAAGAGGGGAGGTACATTAATTCTGTTTCAATTGCAGTGCACGGTTACATGTGGCGGTGGAATAAGGACTCGTAATGTCACTTGTGCCAAAAATAATGATGAGCCATGTGATACTTCCAAGAGACCAAACTCTAAGGCCTTGTGTGGCCTCCAGCAGTGTCCTTCTGCTGGAAGATTTCTGATACCCCCATTGGCACCCAGAAGAGGAAAGATCATAATCAGAAAAACAACTACTGATCCTGAACGGAGTCCTCGTCACAGAATACCCACGCCAAGCCCAAGGTCCCATACAACAACAAAAATACCCGATCCTGAAAATGTAACTCCCGGTTTGCCTACATCCTCTGGCTTGGGTAATGTCTCAGAAAAAGAAGGAACAGCCAACAAAACATTACAAAATCATTTTGTTGGACCAAGTGATGTTTACAATTATCGAGTTGTTTCTACTGAAAATAATTCACACCAAAATACTACTTCATGGCCTTTTCATAATAGCTTAAGTACTGAAATTATAAGGCATGCTGAAAATACTTCTGAAAGTGAGCTAGTTTCTACTGTAGAGAGTGAGGTGCAAAAAAGTGAGGACACTCCTGTCTCCTCCTTTACCAGTAGTCCAGAAATAACTTCCAGCTATGATTACTTAACCGAAGAATCTGACGACATTGATGGGTCCACTGGAGGCAGCGAGAAACCGACTGATCTCCTTTACAGCACAGAGCTCAATGTTGAAATCAGAACCAGGAGCACAACCCTAGGTACCAGCACTCCTGTCCTTCAAAATGAGAGCATGACTTTTCAGTCCCTCCCAGCATCTCATCACCGAGAACCTTCAACACTCCTTCCTGTTCGCAGAGCAGCACAAGGGCTGGCGATTCCAACAACAGCAAACTATATCAGTCTGCAAGTCAATGTACCTGTTGTAGAAGTAACTACCCCACAATCATCAGTTACAGTAATGCCCACAGTGTTTGGTCACGTACCAAGAGATCTGACTGATAACAGAAGAGTAATGAAGCTGCCTGACACCGTAACCTCCAGCACACAATCATCAGCTCTCAAGCATGCTCTCAGGAACCAAAGTGCAACATCTGAGGGTGCTTTAACGAATGCCACAGAAGACAGCCACCTAATAACACCCAACGATTTGCCGGGTGATGCCTACTGGGTAGTAGGCAACTGGAGTGAGGTAAGTTATTTTTAACTCATGAGAACTGGAGAGTGTGAACAGCTGCCTGAAACACTGCCAAGGAAATAAAGCTTCTTGTTTGTGATGATGATCTGAAATGAGTATCATGCATTCATATGAAATAATTCTCACACGAAAAAAATGATAACCTGGAATATCAAATATTAGATTGTTTATGTAGAATGTGTCTGCATCTATGGATTTTGCAAAACTATGCATAACTGGACACTGAAATGGTAAGGTCAGCTGTATCAACTGAACATTTGTAAGTCTATGGGGCCTGATGGGATTCATCCCAGTGTACAGAAGGAGCTACATACCATTTCTCTCTAAATTACATGTGTTTTCTAACTTAGTAAGTGTCCAGGGTCATGTATAAAGCACATTAATACCCTGGATACTTAAACATATTCTGAGTTGGATATTAACATAAGAGATTTTTGTGATGCACTTCTGTCTCATCCCACCATCAGCATTTGTATCCCCCATTAATCCAGTGCCTCCAAACTTAGAGCAGCATTCAGCCTGATAAAACCAGTTTGAATCCTCAAAGACAGGCATATTAGTCCAAAGTTAAACTTTTATATCTGGGATTCATGATTTGTCCACCGCATGTCCATGGGGAGAGATTATAATATGGATATCTGCACCTTTATTTGAAGTTTAGGTGATTGTGTATTGGAACTGGGTCAGGCCAGTGGTTGTGGTTGCACAGCGTTCTTTGGATCCAGTGGCTGATTATTACAATGTTGTACTATTTCTTGTTTGAACGTAGAAATGAGCAATTATTTTATCTGCATTAGTGCTGCTGCCAAAATGAACAAAATGAAATCAAAAAGGTGATGGAATTCAGTCAGAACAGGTGTTGACTTTCTGACTGAATGAAACAAGCACAGCTTACAGGGCGTCTGAAAACTCTTTTGAGGTGTAAAGCATTTGAAAGATACTTGGTCTGAAAGGTGACGACTTGTCCCAGTTTCCCCTCATCCCTGGTCATTACTGAATGGTTATAGTACTGAAGTAACTTCTACTTTCTAAGATGACAAAGTTTTCTGTGGCTCTAGAGAAGTCCTTATGATTTTTTTGTATATTGCTATTGACTTTCCTTTACCAATACGCAGCACCTGGCTTTTTGACCATTAGGTTTCTGTCCTGTTGCTTTGCTGTGTCCTGAGACAGTAGTTACTGTGGGATCAGGGCTGGTGAGGGGGCAGCCACACAGTTCTAGCAACTATATCTTTCCCACTGTAAATTTTATTTTTATGTAAACTGAGTTCTTTTTATGCTAATGGATCTTATATTCTTCAAATCATGATTCCTAGGGTGAGAGACTTTGGTAATTGAACAAGCTACCTAATTTTTCTGATGGCCTTTTTTAATCAAGCTCATCAGTACAGCCAAGGGTCCAGATGTGGAAACCTTGTGCTGATTTGTCTCTCTCTGTATTGATGGAGAAGGCTATCAAAGGTCTGTTTCTCTGTACCTATTTGCTCTCGGGTCTGCCTGGCATGATGCAAATTGGTGGAAATGCAGAAATGTAGGCTACAGCAAGAGATGACTTAGTGTATCTAATGGCAGTGGAGTTAAAGCACAGCTAGACTACCAAGATGCTACTGGTGGTCCTGTCTGGATGCAGACAGTGGGTAGTACCCCTGCTCTGTCACCACCACATCAGCAGTTGTTCAAGACATGTGGTCCTAAAGGCTGTCTGAATTTTCATCTTCTGCCTTCCCATGGCCAGGTAAGAATGGCTCTAGCTCCCCATGTTTACGTGGAACAAGTGAAGCATTTCCTCCCGTATATGCCCCAAAACCTGCATTTAGATCTGCTTGGGTGAAAGAGCCTGCAAGAGAAAGTCCAGGCAAAGGCTGTGCTCCCAAGCCCACCAGGAGTCTGTAGTACAGAGGTGCTACAGTCTGTTCTAGTCATTCATTACTCCTATTAGAAATATTTTCCTTCTACATAGCCAACATCTTCAGTACTGAAAATTAAGATTCTGTTTTTTCATATGCAGCCCATGGAAGGTAGTTATTGTCTTAATAACTGTTTTGGAGTCTGACTTCTAAACAATACAGTCTGCTTCTTTTCAGATTTTCCTTGTTTTCTAAATATCTGGTGACTTTGTTGTTCTCCTTGGGACTTGCTTCTGTTTCATCATACATTTCTTCATCAGTGACGTTCATTATGGCTCCAGCTGACACCTGGCAAATAAAATAGAATAATTACTGTCACTTTATGTATGACCCTCTATGAATGTTGGGATGAGATTTTTCTTGTTTTGTAACAATCCCACTTTGTTTTATTAAATTTGTGGTCCGTTGTAAACTCTGGATCCCTTAATATGGTAATTTTAGATCAGCGGATGTTCTCAGTTTTGTCTGTGGGGTATGTGTGTGTACATATGTTTGTGTGTGTATATATGCATATGTATGTATAAAAAGTTCTCCTTGAATGTAGTATTTTGTGTATTTTTTTGAATTACTGGTTACTAGTTTCTTACAATTTTGGAGAGATGTTTTTGAATTCAGATTGTGTCGTCCAACATTCCTGACAACTCTTCCAACTTGGCATCACCTGAAAATGTTGTAAGTGTGTGCTGGCTTTCATCGTTCGGTTAGTTAAAGAAGAACACTGAAGAGAGCTTGGCTCTGAACAGAGCCCTGCAGGACCACATTTGAAATTTCTTTTCATTTTGACACTGAATCACTGAGGACCACTTTATTACAGTTTTTCAGTTAGCTGTGCACCATTCTTGTAATTATTTCACCTAGACCATGTTTCCATCATTTGCTAAAAGAATGCTCTATGAGATCATGTCAAAATGTGTCACATCAGCTGGCTCTCTTATTTTCATTAAGCCAGGAACCCCTGTCAGAGAAAGGTATTAGACTGACTTGAACAATTTGTTCTAGATAGGTCCATGTGGACTATTTTATTGCTTTATCATCTTCGTTAGTATTTACCGTTTTGATCTTGATTGTTTAATAATTTTCTTTTGTATGTTCTTGTGAAGTAAAGTTAGCTGAAGTGTTCCATTAGGCCACAGATCCTCCTTTTTCTTTTCCTAAAGATAAAGAAAGATGTTCTTCCCTAATCCCATGGGGCTTTCCCAATGTATGGTAAAAAATAATTCTCAACAGTTCAAAGATTATTCAAGAACACTTGAATGAATACTGAGGTAAGGCCAACACAGTTTCAGACTTGATTAAAAACAATTTGAGGATAGTTAATGCATCGAACTGTACTATTATTTAATGTTTTAGTAATCTTTTTCTATTCTCGTTGAAGCTATTGTTTCTTGTTAAAATTAACTTTATGTAAAGCTTTGCACATGTGACTTTTTTTTTTTCAAGTTTGAAGAAGAAAGGATGGTGAGAATTTGTGGAACCTCTTGTCATTGGAGATATTCTGAAGCCGTGTGGACATGGTCCTGGGCAACTGGCTGTAGGTGGCCCTGCTTGAGCAGGGGCAGTTGGACAAGGTGACATCCAGATGTCCTTTCCAAACTCAAACATTCTGTGATTCTCTAAAGAAGACAGCTGTTATCTTTCTCATGAAATAAAAGTTTTTTATTTCCCCCACATACCTTGATTCTACCATTCACAGAACCATTTTTTATTGTTCGCTACTTTTAATTCATTTTTAGTCTACGATTTTCTGACTTTATTTTTGCTCTTTACATTTACCATCTTTAGTAAAACTTTGTGCCTGTTTTTAGATGGCATCTCTCCAAGGCACTGTTATATCAAGACCACTGTACCTACCTAGATAAATCTTTTGCTATGGTCTCTGTTTTTCTCTTTTAGTGACAGCCAATACACAGATATTTCTTTGCTCCTTAGAATATGTCTATACTAGTACATAAATAATGCCCAAAAATAGTGATAGTCACTGAGACGGAATGTTGGGACGAGTCCCCTAACATAGTTAATACTTAACCTCCCAAGGGAAAGTGCTAATCAGAGTGGGGCAAGACAGTGCCCAGTGACACTGGTGCCTCTGTCTATAACTTTTACCTTTCTTCCTGCCACTTTCCCAGGTCATTCTGGGCTGTCATTTTCCCTTTCTAAGAGATTCCGGGTACCAAAGATACTCCATTGCGATCAGATCTTCTCATTATGCACGTCTGTTACTGGTCATGAAAAGTCACCTGCACCTCCTTCCTCTGTGAGAAACGTCAGCTGTGACAAGAGGAAGTCTTGGTACCTGAATGACCAAAGGGAAAAGCAGTAGGCCTGCCTCTTAACTCGTCCTGGACTGCAGGGCAAGTGTATATAGGTACATCCTCCAGTCATCCTCCTTTGTGGAATATGAAAACATGGTCAGGAAAGCTAAAGCTTTCTCACAGTGTTATTTACAGCATCATGCCTTTCTCTCTTGTCTCTCTACCTGCATTTTTTTGAAAGAATCTTGCTGTATTTCACATCCCTCAAAAAAGAACATAAAGCTTTGTAAGTATGATCTGCCTAGCGTCATCCCTAGAGCCTGAATGCTGAGAATGGGTCTTTGGTCAAAGACTAAGCAGCCCTTCAATAAAATTGTTTTGTCAGACAGGCTTTGAGGGACCCTTCAAACTGTCAGCAACCAAGGCAAGGACACACCATCCTCTTGAACGGACAGGTTGTCTTGGATAGATATGTGACTGTCCAAACTGAAGAGCAGTACGCTCTTTAAACGGATCCTCTTTAAACGGATCTTTGTGGCCTCTTGGACAGATGTCCTGGGAATCTCGGAAGCTGGAGATGGCATCCTGCAGAGGCCTTGCAGATTCACACTCTTCATAATGTGCGGGTTTTCAAAAATTCTCTGTTGTTACCATTAACCATTTTTCCATTTCTCTGATTGAATCTGGTAACAGTTCTGTGTCTTCAAAGGTCTTTTCTTTCCTGACTTAGCTTAAGCTTTTCAAGGACCCTTATTCAGCTTTTCCTGTTTAGCTCTCCCACTTTGTTTAGGTGGTTCAAACCACGCAGTTGCAGTTGTTGTCTTCATGATTATGCTGTTTAATCCAAGGTTATTTATGCTGCTTGTTGTACCACCCATAGGCTCCTTGGAATGTGTTGGATTTAGCTCTATGTGTACAGTTCACTGTCCCTCCCTTTTTAAGAGAGAAAAAAGTAAATGGGTGTCTGTCTCCAGCCACTTTTCACCTCTTCCTGCTTCAGAATATAACGATGGTGACTTCTTTAATGAAGAGTGTGCACTCTTGGGATCTGGACTGGTATGATCAATATTCTCTTACCTCAGACACTAAAGTGCTCGCAAATGTTGGAAACACTTAGCCACTCTCTGAATTCTTGGTTTCAAGAATCCTTTTCCTGCACGCTTTTTCCCCAAGAGTCTCACACAATTTATTTCAGGTTTTCAGCGTCATGCACTCAATTTGCTGAATATCTCATCGGCAGCTGAGGGATAGAGAGGGAACAGTAATAAAGATCGGATGCAGTGACATTTTGCGTTGGATCCCCAGAGATCACAGAACAAAACAGTAGAGCAGCTGGTACAGATTTAGAATGTTTCGGTAAGCAGGAGTTTGCCAAAGAAGAGCAGTGCATGGCATAAATCAGAATTGGTATTTTCTTGACAAAGCAACAAAAACCCTCCTTCAGAACCTTAAGCAAGATTTAGGTGAATTTGAAATCTTCTTTGAGGCATCTCAGATAACCTAGGTCATCTAAAATGGCTCTAGGTATTTATATTTATGTTCTTGGATTGTTTCTGGAATGATTTACTAACGCTGGGTTGGCCCTTGGTCTGTCCTGTTGCCCTTGTGCAGTGCTCTACCACCTGTGGAATAGGGGCTTTCTGGAGGCACGTGGAATGCAGCAGCGGGAACACATCTCACTGTCAGCACACAAAAAAGCCTGATCCTGCAAGAAAATGTTATCTCCGCCCATGCGCTAGCTGGAAAACAGGAAATTGGAGCAAGGTAACTTCATTCATAGCTGTGTGTGAACAGTAAACTTGCTAACTTGAAAGAGTAGGGAGTTCTAAATACTTCATTTTTACAGTAATTATTTACTCAGTGAATGCATACATGATTTCCAGTTGACCATTTAGCACTAATTGACTAATTTCCTGACTAAGTTATTTATGGAAACGCATCTGCTGTGAATTTTGTTCTTCCTGTGGGGTGGTCATGCTCATTAACTCTTGCATCTAGAGCTAAAGCAGGGCTCATCATCCACATTCTGTGGGGATCCTGAGGCAGCGCTCTACATATTTGCATGTGGCTTCTTTTTGATCTCTGCCTCCAGAGGCTTATCCTAATTTTAAAAAGCAGGTAGGAGTTTCGGAGAGTGACTTGGCATGTTCCTATTCACCCTTGCCAGTGTTTATTCATCTCTTACGTGACATGGTCTGTTCCCTATTCATGTAATCTCGTAAAGTTTTACATTACAAAAACTAAAGAAAAAGTGTACTGGGGACAATGCCTGTTATGACTGGGGTCTTATTTGGTCCTTGTTAGGTACACAAGCAAGACACAGAAGAGTGCCCAAAGTGGTAACTGGAACCCAATAAATTGCATTTGAGTTCTTTTTTGGTATTGTAAGATGCATTGGTGTACACCTGTAAGGACTTTGCTGGCTTCTTGAAACTTGTTATGTTTTGTCTTCATGCTATCTAAAATGAGGGTTTCAAAAGCGAGTTGTTTTTAAAGACTCAAAAGAGAAAAACTGCATAATTCTATTTGAAATAATGTTATTTTAATAAAGAAAAAGGTAGATCTCTCAAACTTTCTTAATATGGGTCATATTTACAGACAATGTTGTTATCGTTGGACTAGGGGGCAAAGTCATACAAGGAAGAGTCTGCAGAAAAGGTTATAGTTACAAAACTTGTATTATATTATTGAGATCTTTGACATAGAATTAATTTGTACATGAAATACATGCCTGTTTAGAAAGTCCAGGGATTACATAACCACATTTAAGCCTTTGAAATTAATTTAAAATGATACATAGATATTCTGCAGTCCCAGTTGCGGTAGGGCATATTTCACCTTCACTTTTTCTTCATAAATGTTACTGCTCTTGCAACAAGGAGATGATAGTTATGTTACAGAGAGTAGCTAGAAATTAGGTTTAATGATAAAATATTACTGGAAACAAATGTTTTAAAGTGCCAGTCCAATTGTGAGGTCAGTTTGAGGCAAAGGGATTTTCCTAGCAGATTTTCTGTTGTGCTAGCTACCCTTATTTTCCAGCAATTAAACTATACAAACCTACTTACAATTTCATATATTAAAATGGCTATTTTTCTTTGCTTTTGCAAGGGGCAGTTGTTTTTCTTGTTACTCATTTTAGCATATTTAAGGCACATTAGCACAGCAAGATGGCTATATTCCCCTGCTAGTGTAGTAAAGCTTTCTCTGTTCCTTTACTCTCATCTAGTTCTTACCTTCCCCTAAAAGAAAGATGCTTCAGACTAGATCTTACAGTCTGAGTTTAATACCAAACACAGTTTTACGTATTTTGGGGATGTGTGTACTCAGTTTCTTGCCCAGTCACTTCTGTCCATTGTTTCTATCCAGAGGGACAGAAACTTCTGTGAACAAGAGTATGGACTCTCTTTCATCTGTCCTTCAGCTCCCAGGGGAAGTATTATATTTAGATTCCTTGTTCAACTGAAGAATGCTTATTTATGCAAAGGAGAACAGCACCAGTTGTTATATTGCGTCATGAAACCTGATCCGAGGTTATTCAGCGGTGTAGGCAGAATTTGATGTAATTCTAGATGAAGACAAAATAATTAAACATACATTTGTCCTTATCCGTGAGGCAGCAAATTCAGTTCATCCTCAGGAGCAGGTTAGTTCCTGGGCTTTGGTATGTGGGGATAGAACCTGTTGCTGCTACATGAGGCCTTGGAGCAAGCTCTGGGGAGAAGGAGGAGGCTGGAAGGGCTCGCGTGGCTCACCAGTAGTGCTCCAAGCTGAGAAGCGATTTCACAGGCTGTGAGCAGGGCTCAGGGTGTTTCCCCTCTCCCGTTCTCTCATGCCCAGGCTGCTCCTGGGGTCTGGATCCTCCTGATGCCATGGAGGAGCGAGGAGGGTGTGGGTGGGAGCTGCTGCTGTGGGGTGAGTCCACTATCTCCCAGTGCTATCAGCAGCAACTCCAGTCTATGGGCTAAGACCAGGGGCAGTTTTGCCAGCCTGAGCAATCGTTTGCCATGGACACGTGCCTCTTCCATGGCTGAGCGAGAAATCAACTCACACAACCGTGCCTCTTTCCTCCCCCTCTCCCTCAGAAACAAGTAAAGAACCAACCATTTCCCTGCATATAGGATTTGCTTTTTCTATTTATTGCATTATGATTCTTTCACTATGATGTTTTTTGAAATAGCTGGCAAGATTTCCTAATTAGATATGCATCTGTGTTATTAATGGATATTCCAGTAAAGAAAGGGAAATATTTGTATGGCGTGTTCTGATTTGCTGTGCTGAAAACTCCAGCTTTTAAGCCTAGCAACAGGTTGTTGTTAGGGTAACCTGGTAGTTAGTTCGGGGAGTCAGGATGCTCAAAGCTCAGGCTTCTCCTCCTGCTCCTCTGCGGCTGGGCAGGGGACAGCCCCTTGGTGAAGCATCATTTGGAGATGTGCCCCTTTCTGTTTTCTGTACAGTGCTCTGCTAACTGCAGCGGCGGTTTCAAGACCCGAGATGTTCACTGCATTGATGTTCGTGAAAAGAGACTTCTCAGGCCTTTTCATTGCCAATTACTCGGATATAAGCCACAACTCAACACTAGTTGTAACATGGAGCCTTGCTTGCAGTGGCGTGTGGAGCCCTGGAATGAGGTATTGTTCTTTAAAAGAGCTTTGGGAATGAGCAGTTAGCTGTGAGTTAATGTTGACAGTTCCCATGCTGTTAGGTAAACTTCTGCTCAAAGGAGGACATGCAGCTAGTACTGCTGGGAGGCTCTACAGTTCCTTGTGTGTGGATACAGCAAAAACTATCACAGACATTCGTAAGACTTCCCAAAAATCATTCCTAAGGTTGCATGCGATACAGAGGTAGAGCTGTCAGTTACCATACCGTGAAACAGAGAAGCAGATGGCCTGGAAGATTTGTTTTAGCTATCCTACTGGATCAGTAAATGTGATTAATTCAGGCTGATCCCTTTTGCTGCCATTTTAATGTTGCTTTCTCATTATGATTAATTTAGAATTTTCCTTTACATTTTTATGCTGAAATTTTATGGGGCCAGAGACACAGGTCAGACATAAGATAAATCTGACTTTTGGGTCACTTTGTAATATAAATCTGTGCCAACAAACTTTCATAGGCAGCCAGGCACGTATTTATGTCAGCTAAAGCATGTGGTCTGATTACAATTTCAGTGTTTGCTCACACTAAAAGCAGCTTTGGAGAAAGCGGCACAATGTCTGCAGCACTGTGGACCTGATGCTTTTGGATTTCAAAGGAGACGATCACATTGCTTCCTTACAGACCATTGTCACAGTGGCAATGTGACACCTGCAATAATGAGGAGACCTGTGTGCAGTATGTGGGCTTCCTGTCATAGCAGTCAGAAAAGGTTCAAAAATAAGAGTAGCCAAATGATTGTGCTCGTTTGCCACTTGAAATGTCTTACAAAACCATTTGTCCAACCCTGGCAGTGTCGTTCATGCTGAGGAAAATGGATAAAATATGATTGAAAAGATTCATTTATCAGCTATCAGCTCTGGTCTTCTGTCCATAGGGATGCAAGGCCTCGTAGGACAGGAACAATGCATTATTCAAAGTATATCTGGTGCCTTTCGCACCTTATTTCATGTCAGAGTATGAAAATTCCGGTGTATTTTAAGGGTCTACTGCAGACCTAATGAATAATAGTAAAAAATCAGTTGTTAAGTAATAATAGACTAACAGAATATGGACAATAGAATGTTTAAAAATAGCCTGGGTCACTGTCTTTGTATGACACTTTTATTGCCAAATAGTTAATTTATTGTATGCGTTGCGGGAATTTTTATGTCCCCAACTGCCTCATAAAAATGAGATGATGCATCTCATGAACTTTTAGTGTCTTCAGGAAATATGGCAGATTAATCCTGTGGACGTGTGACTTCCAATCCCATTCCTGTGAGGGAAGTTTCTGTGGCTAATGGTGCTGCATGAGCAGTTCTGTGTTGCCTGTTTGTGTTGCCACTTCTGCACTGTCCTACGTTCCTTACATTAATACATGTCAGGAGCAGCTTTATACCAANAATATTTTGGACCAATAATGGCTTCTTCCCTGTCTCTTTCCAAGCATACAATTAAATAAATGTCTTAGTGCAGAGCTTTTCTTCACATCTGGACTATAAGTAAGACTTGATATGCACGTCCTGTACATCTCATGATGTACATATGCATATCCCGTACATATCCTGATACCCTGTACTTCTTTCTAAAACACATGGGTCAGTGACGTGCTTCTTGTTACCTGTGGCTCCACGTTTTTAAGTTCAGAACATTTCCTACTGTCTTTGTGGTTTGTTTCTGGGTTCTCATCCATTGTGCACCTCTTTTGCTAGTGTTCAAGAACGTGCGGTGGTGGCCAGCAAAAGCGACATATCTACTGCCCAGAAGAAGGCTACTGTGACTGGACAAAAAGACCTAGTGGCATTGCATCATGTAACAGGCAACCTTGTACAAAGTGGATTTACCATGCATGGGGCCCGGTAGGATTCAGTTGTTTTTTGGTTTATTTGTTGTGATGAGTTGGCTATCTTTGGTCATATTACCCACTTTTCTGTGAATCTCAGCGTGTACAGCAAATGTAGTTTCTTACGCACAGCTGGAGCTACACAGGAAGATCTTTCGAAAATACTACCAGACATTTCAGAGCCAGCCCATCTCGTTTGCATCAGGGGATTAACATTTGATGCTGCATTAGATGTTTTTGGATGGACAGCTGGTTATATTTTTTCCTTTTATAATAAAAAAGGAGTTACTATTAACATTCTTCCAGTACTCATTTGAAATTTTCCACTGGAAGAGACTACTGGATAGTAAATTCAACCATGTTCAGTTAAATACAGAATAAGGTAACCTTTCAGGAGGATGACAGGACAGAGCATCTTTAGAGAGGGAGAGAAAAGCATGAATTTGTGATAGAAGTCCCTGTTACACGCCTAGCTGAATTCTTCCAAGTACAACCAAACTGTTTGATCTGTCTGTGCTTCCAGGGCCTCTCCAGTCATTGTAATGTTTTACTGTTTGAGACTACTGGGTGGGAGGGGTGGGAGGGGTGAGTGGGGGATGACCCTTTAAGCAACTTTGTGGAATATTGGATTTGCCTACGCAAAAAGAAATTTTGAATTTTGACCAATAGCCCTCTAGTTTGGCTTCTGGAAATCTAATTGACAAATATGAGGTGTATCTTTGGGAAACCTTCCGGTATCTGCAATACGTTTAGTTATAAAGAAACTGGTATATCTGACAAAATGTACCCTCCAGTTTCCATAATAAACCTATTCTTACATTACAAATAGTCCTCAAAGCAGAAGAGAACATTGAAAGAACACCAAAAGCCTGGAGTCACAAATAAGAAAATAATGGAGTCATTTAACCCAGAAAATTTAATGAGTTGGTTTTGACATAAAGCCATTAGATGGGATATGAGTGTAATGTAATGTAGAGTTAGTGTTAACTCTAACACTTAAATACTGAAGTGAAAATGTTGGGACATGCATAAAATAAGCAACTGAATACCAAAATGTATAGCAGCTATTGTACTCATTTATTAATCACAGTTATTTTACTTTATAAAAAACCTATTTTAAACATTAATCTAAAGTAGCCACAAGAGTACCTAAGATCTTTTAATGTACTTCACACCAGTAATATTGTGTCTTAGACAGAGATGTACATTAGAGAGAGGATAATTTGCAGAAAAATTAAAGAGGTACTAGTCCTGTCTTCATCTCTTGCGCTTCATTAGCTGGCGTTCTCTATCTGTCGTTGTATTTATCTTGTTGGACACTATTTATCTGAAGAGAAAAAAAAATTAAAATTAACTGGGGTTCTCAGACACTCTGGGATGTCAGAAGAATTAAGTACATTTATAGAATAGTACAGAAAAATGTTCTTTTATGGCCATCTGTGTGCAGACAGAACAAACAGCTGTCAGGTTTTTTGTGGTCGTAAAGAAAGGGTAATCACAGTGTAAATGTCACCAAAGAAAAAAGCATCTCACTGAGCTTTTCTTTAAATTTTCACCTTGGTCATTTCTAGACCTTACATTGCCATTGATTATTCATGTTTAGTTTAGATGCTGAGAAAACAGAGGAAACAAAAAATGTCAGTGTGCAGTCCTGATTGTGGATTACTACTCTCTAACTGTGTAGGACTGGCATTTCAGATCAACCTCACCATCCTCTATAGAAAACAGCCATCTCACCCTGGTTATAGATTCCAAGATGCTGTATTTATACCATTTACCCCTCCACTGTATCCTGCCAAATCTGGCCATGATGTGCCGTGCAGGTGCCTGGATGAAGAAATACAGTACGTAAAGTACTTTAGCATCATTGGTTCTGGATCATACAGTATTTTTAGCTTCCCATCACATTACATCTCAAACACTGGAATGTTACCCAATTTCTTTGTAAAAGACTTCTATGTATGTTAAAATTACTCTCTTTCAGTGCACCGTTTCTTGTGGAGGGGGCATTCAGCGAAGAACTGTGAAGTGCATGAATGCAGAAACTAATGAAACTGAACATGACAGTATGTGTGTGAAAAAACCCAAGCCCACAGAGTATCAGAAATGCAATCAGCAAGACTGTGGGAAAAGTACAGGTATGACAATACACCTGCATCAGCCAGTTTCCAGAAAACTTTCCATTTGTGCTGAGATTCTGTAAAAAAAGGAAGCTGGCCTGATTTGTCAGCTTGTTGTAAGTACCACAGGTTCAGTAACTGTAGGTCAGACTAACCTGCTACTGCTTGGCTGCACTGTTGTCAGAATCCCGTTGTCATGTTCTCCATTTCTGCTGGCCTTATGTTGCCGTGATGGGGAATGCAGTTCTCCAAGCATGCGTCCTAGTTTAGGATGCCACAACTAAATGAATCAGTCTGCTTCTATTTACCTGTTTTTGGTAACTCACAGGCTGCTTTGAGGGCTATGGAAGGACATGCTGTGGGTCCAAACAGATGCCATTTCTTAAGACAGATAGCCCCTATGGAATATCAAATTCTGAACTGGGAGGGCAATCAAGCAAAGTGAGAGAGACACTGTAATGTGTCTAGCAGGGAACCCACATACAGTCTTGGAACTATGAATTCAGTGTCCCACAGGGTGAGACTGTCTCCAAAATGAAGAGGTGGAGAGAAGTCCTCTTGTGACTCAGGGTGTCCTGTACCTCGCTTCTTCAAAGCCCCAGGGGTCCAGTTCTGTAGATGGTTAATAGCCCAGCAAAGAAGTGGCCGGGAGGGAGGAAGCTTACAGAAGGCTGTCTGTAGCCTGTCTACTGCAGTATCCAGCAGCTGCCCTCAGGTAAGAGCAGCAACAGCTCGGAGTCCCTCTGGAAGAGCCTTCAAAGGCCTTCTGGAGAAGGATTCTTCCCTCTTAGCAAGTCGGCAGTAAGGGTCCCATCTGGCAGTGAGACAAGAGGTTGAATCCTGAGGGCAGCACAGATCTGGCATACATTTGAGAGTGATCCATCACTCCTCCTGCTCTTCAAAGACCTTTAGTACATGTATCGCCCTAGGGTTGAATTGGTCTGTTTATCTCCTGTCTCCCTCATGTTCAGAAAGGCAGACTGAGATAAATACTACCTACACAGATTAATAATAGTTATTTCTGTGAGTAAGAGCTCAAGGTGCCAGTAAACATAAGAATACCCTATTAGGTAGATCAGGAGTCCATGCAGCCCAATATTCCATCTCCAGCAATGCATTAGAAGATGCTAGTGAGGGAGAATACAGGAGTTTAGTCCTTTCCTGTGATTCATTTCCATGGTATTATTCCAGCATTCGCAACTAACATATTAAGTCTATTAAGGGCACACCTTTCAGTACTTTTTTGGTTTAAATTTATGGAACTTTTTCCATGAATATGTTGCATTACTTTTTGACCCTGCAATGCTGTCTGTTTCCACCCTCTCCTGTGGCAGCAAGTTCCAGAGGTTCACAGCCCGCTGTCAAAAGAAGTGCTTTTGCCTGTTTTAAACTACCTTCACACTAGTTTCATTGAGTTTCCCTAATTCTGGTGCGGAGAGATTTGCTGAACAGCAGCCTTGCATTTGGCTAATCCACCACCACCTTTTGTAAACCTTGACTCTCCCCCTAGCTGTCACAGCCACAGACCCCCCATTTTGTCATGTCTAACTAAATCTGACACATCTCAGTTTATGAGAGGTATCAGGACCGTAATACATGCAGTTGCAGTCCCTGGCGTATTCGGGTGCTGCAGAAATTGAAGCGTAGTCAAGCTGAACGTGTAGTTGCCCATGCCTTGTATGTGCTCCTCTGCCTGCCCTGCGTGGCTCTGCAGCACACCGCCGGCCCATTGCGCTTCTCTTAAATGCACGATTACAAGAATGCAAAAGTACCAGGCGTGCAAATCATTGTTGCTAGGCTTTCTGTGGCGGATCTGAAAAGCAAAGTGAAAAACACACAGATCAGCTATGTCTGCTGCAGAAGGAAAGCCTAACTGCACAGTAATAAAAGCCTGCTGTATTTTCCAAGACAGAAGGTCATGTCAAGTTTAACAGGACCTGTTCACTTAAAACTAAAATTTCAGAGGGATCAAGCTGACCCAGTGATACAAAGGTAGAGAAAGCCATAGTAAGTAAGAGACTTAACAGGCACGCCTGTCTGGCATAAAGCATTAAAATTCTAGAAATACAGATAATTTCTCAGAAAAATATGGCTAATTCTTCTCATCTTCTCCACCACAGGACTACCCTGCAGCAAAGACCAATTGTCGGCTCACTTCTGCCAGAGGCTGAGAGGCATTGGCAAGTGCGTGCTGCCGTCAATACAGACTCAGTGCTGCTTCACGTGTAGCCAGCCCCGAATTCGTAACAAAGCAAGATACTGGGATCAGCGAGGCCTCAAACAACAAAATTACACTAAATCTAGAAGAAAATCACCTCAAAACCAAGAAAACAACCACCAAGCTGCTCGGCACTAGCTGGTTTTAATCTAGTTGCTTTGAGTAGGTCTTCTGTTTACAGGTTTTATGTTTCTTCTTTTTTCTTCCTGGACCATCCAACGTGAATGAAAATCTGTGATCAAAACTGGGAAAACACATCCCTTAGGGTTATCAGTCCTAATTTACTGCTTCGAATTGTCTCTGTAATAGTCCAAAATTCATAACATAATTTGCAGTGTACCAGCAGCTAGTACTTCTTAGGCATGCAGAGAGGCTAGAAACAAGCTTGCAAGAGTTGGTTGGGTTTTTTTTAATGGATGTTTTACTTGCTCTTTCTTACATCTCTTTTCCAAAACCCACTTTCCAAAACAGCAGCACCGCTTACTCAAGAGTGCTGAGCGAAGGTGGCCAACAGGGCAGCAGACACAGACCCACCCGTGCCATGGGCCAGATCCCGCTATGCTCACTCACTTTTCTGTTCTTGAGAATCAAGGTGAAGTGGCAGTGTTTCTCTGAATTGTTTGCTCACTTCATAAATTTAAACGCAGAGTTTTATAATAACTGATTGTGATACGCAGGCCGAATTGAAACATTGAGTTTTTCAAAACAAAAAAATGTTCATTTAGTACTTGACTGAACCTCTAAAGGATACCTCAGCAATAGCCTGTCCTGGCCAGTTTTCTTTTGCTACAAATGTCTTGCTGACACCTGAAAACCCCACCAAATATGGGATGTTAAGTTCCAAAATGTGTTTTAAACAACATTTCTTGGTACCGTGAAAGCAAAGCTGTTTGCATCTACCACCTTAATAGATAGATTCTAATTCACACTAGTGTCGAGGGATAGAGCTGTCATTTAATCCAGTATCTCCCGGTAGAGTGTAAGCCCACATCCACATGAGTTCTCTGTCACCTCACTCACAGCAAACTTTTCCCCCAGTGCAAATCCTTGATCTTAGTGAAGGTGAGGGCACCTGGGGCAGGAGCCTGAGACCCAGAGTGCCGGTGTAGCTCTGGGCTTCAATGTTAGGAGAGCACTAGCCAAATAGCATATCTGTTTTGCTGTTCAAGAAAATGGCAGAAGAAACTCTAGGTAGACTAGACTGGACTTCTGAAGCAAAGCTGGGCATTTTCAAAAGAGCTGGACAGAGTCTGACATTTAGATTGCTTTGAAATTCAGTAGGATTTGGACACCTTGGTTCTTCATGCTCTTTTGAAAAATCTCAGATTGAATCCCTAGCTACCTGACAATTTGAGATTGTAGTACAAGGAAATGTCACATTTTATGCAGTGTAGAGTGAGACACATAGACGTGAATCCAAGTGTCACTATGGTTACAGAGCTGTTCCTAGCAATAGCCATATTTCTAGACAGACCTTTATGAAAGTTAATAGAAATATTTGGCCTAGCTATAACATATTAACCTAATGATGGCCACAAGCCTAATTGTCCTTTTTCATAGGTTTATGACCTTTGGCGAAGGCCTCACTTCATCACTTGAAGTCTCTGGGAGTTCAGGCTATGCAGCATGCTAAGGTTAGATTTATTAACCTCTGTGGTGGTGATACAACCCCAGTTACAGGTGCTGATAAAACTTAAAATCCACTGTTAAAAATATGGTGCTACTATAACAGATATGGGGGATGACTTACAATGGTGCCTGTGCATGCATATGTGTATATAGCATACATGCACGTACTCTTAAAATAATACATGTCTCTGGTGTTGCTGGCCAATGCCAGGCATAATGCTTTTTTAAGTTTTACAGTGTGCTTATGAGATCCTTCTGAGATCCTGAATGGCTGCGGACCCTTTGAGGAATGGAAGTCTGGGCAGTTCTTATTCCACTGGGCACAGAAATATTGAATCTTGTGAAGCAGTGGAGGTGTCCCATCTGATTCAGGAAGCATTTTGTCAGGGCTTGGCCTCAGGCTGCGTTGTCTGGAGCAGAGCTTGTACTGCTACGTCCAAGGCAGTTCTCTGGTGGCCAAACAACCTAGACTGTTGGACAGTGCAGATCCTTCTGATGTTCCCAGAAGCACCTTCTGGGATTTGGGCAGGACGAAGTTAGATTCACTTCAGAGTCAGACTCCTCTGTGCTCAGAGGTACCTGCAATGTTTTATCCATAGAGGTCAGCCCTGGTGGTCCATCATGTATGTGGCTTAATAAGAAAGGAGCTGACCATGTGGATATGGTGCAGGCGGGAGGAAAAGTGCCTGGGAGGGCTGTCCCTTCCAGTGCTCCTTATGGCTAGTGTGGAATAAAACCATTTCTGGCTTCATTGTTTTCTTCAGGGAGCTGTAATTTCATTTGAAATGGATAAAAGTGAATAAATTATGTTATGGACATTAATCAAAATAATCTTTCTACCCAGGGAAGCACAGTCATCGCTGTTGCTCAGCTTAAAACTTTAGGGAAAAGGCTGTGACCACAACATGAAATGTTTTAATTGAGCAGTGCCACTGCTGTATTTTACATAGGTTCTTACATCGCACTCATTAGCCTGGTGTCTCCTCTCTGCTAGTAATATGTGCAGTCATCTCTCCCATCCATTTAGCAAGATTCCTTTCTTATGACATAACTATTTTTAAGTAAAGATGGATTTATGATCCTAACCCACATGGTCACTGTTCTCAAAACTGAATAGAGTATTAAGTGCAGAGGCATAATATCCTTATATTATCGTATTAGCCTGAGACACATCAGCTTCAACAGGTTGCTCAGGAAAAAAAGTGTGTATTTGGCACATTCACTGCTTGTTCTAACGTTTCAAGGTTTAAAAAGCAAACTATGATGACATATTTTTTTCAAGCTTCAATAAATGGCATTGCTTATGTCTGATGTCTCTGGTATTTTATGTTTCCAGTGCAAGAAGATTCATAAGATGGAATTCCAAGGAAAAAAAAAAAGCTTAGATAGTATATTTTCTATTCTAGGGGAATCCTCATCATTGAGTTATTTTGATGCTTAATACTCCAACATAAAAGAGATCATTAAAAAGGGGGAGGCAAAAAGTAGCCGTATAAAGCATGCTCCTAAGTAAAAATATACGTTAATAGGCTTAGATATTGCCTATGTATTAGATGACATATTACCACTTCTAGTCCCAGTGGATGTGCCTTAGCTCCTCGGCAGCAGATGTGTGCGTGTCTCCTGTGGGGCATCTTTGTTTTCCTGAAGAGTTGATACAATATGATTGTGCCCGCTCCCCCGACACCCCAGCCTTCGGCATCTTTCTAATACTCAAGTTTTGGAAGAATTGCTGGTGCCCAGAAACGTAACCACACTAACCCAGTTCCTTGCCATGCCAGCCCTGGAGCACAGGCACTGCCGTCAGGCCTGTATCCCTGGGCCATCAGTCTGCGCTCACTGACCAACTCCAGCCGTGCATCCATCTGTGGGTTCAGCCTCCTTACACCCTGCCCACGTTGCAGGAAGTTGGTCCTTCTGACTTCACAAAGGAGGTGTGGATCTCCAACCCACATCCCTGCACAGGCGCTCTAAGGAAGAAGAACGGATTGAATTGAGAAAGGAGTTGAAGCTCCCCCGACGTTGCAAAGGCTCATTAAGCTCTCCCTGGGTGACTTGCTGCACAGCACACAGCCTAATGAGGAGTTTCTGCACCGCTGTGCAGCATGGCTTGCTGTGCTGCTTTGGCCTGGCGGTGGAGGTCTCTTCTCCCAAGCAACAACGGGATAGGACAAGAGGAAACG
>VXBO01011939.1:254059-291782 GCA_013400135.1 Rhinoptilus africanus | reverse complement strand
GGGGGGGGTTTGTGGTTTTTTTTTTTGTTGGCTTGTTTCTGGTTGTTTTTGTAGTTTTTTTCTAGATGAAAGCTGTACAATACAGTCTGTCTCCTTATTTAATCATGTGGCTAATATTCTCAGCCACCCCCCTCCACTCTTTTATAGTAGAAATATTTAATATTTTTTCCTGAAAAAATTTACTTTTGGGTGATGACCAAACTGGTGCATGTGGAGGGTTACAAATGTAGAACTGGAGAATTTTTAGAAATATAACTGTCTTGATTACCAGCAATAATGCACTGGTATCATTGCTAAAACCGATGTTCAGTTTTAGAGAACAGAAGCAGTTGTTGGTAATTGTAGAGATTGGAGTATTAGCAGTAAATAAAGCAATCACATTTAGGCACAAAAACCAGGTGGATAAAGAATTTAAACAGATGTAGTAAACAAATATTGTTCTAAGTTGCTCAGTTTTGGTCTGAACTGTATTTTAGTAGCTGTTTCTGACATCAGAAAGATTCTGTCCAAAAAGACGATAAAAGATGAGACTGTTAGCAAAACTTCGTTTACATCAGAGACATGCAAGGAATTTTTTTGGGATCTAAACAGTTTGGTTAGTTTCACTAAAACTAAGAACAATCAACCTGGAAAAAAAAAATCAATTTTTTTTATGGTATTATTTTAAAGCCTATGTTAGTACAGCAGGTCATAGATTTTATATTGATATTTAGTGTAGAATAAGTACTTCTCTTTGTATGTCCAAGAGCTTTATATAACCCTTTGTGACATAGTTTAATGGCTTAATTGCAGTGTTAAAATACTACTTTTTGAAAAAGTGGTGAATTTCCAGAACTTGGTGTGGTTTAGTTTTAAATGACTTTTGCAGTGTGGCTCCTGCCCCTCTCTTGAGCCTGTTCTGCCGTCTGCACATCGTGTTGTTTGGAACTCCTTTCATGGAAACATGTTCTTTTAGGTCCCTTATTACAATTATTAAAGCTGAATCTAACTGCTGTCCTTGCAGAATTTATCTTTGCAACTTCTCATAAAGAAGATAAATTGCTCTTTATTATTCTTTCTTAGACAAGATAGCGTAAGATTTAATAAGTTACTATATCAAATACTCTAGGCGGTCCTCACCAGTACACTGCTTGAGTTAAATATTGACTTGCTGTATAGGACTTTGGTCTGGTGTAACCCTTGCTGAAGTTGCAGCCGGGATAAAGGTCTTGTGGCAAAGATAATGACAACTTAAAATTACCCCCTACCAAACTGAAGCCAGTCTAGCTGTGCACGGAAGCAGCTGATGATTGCAGGGGAGGCTTGTAACTGATTAAACTTGGTGGTGCTTGTAACTGATTAAACTTGGAGTTAATTCCTCTGCCTCTTTCTTGCCTCTGTGGAAGATAAAAATTAATTAAAATACCATTTAAAGAAAAGCGGGAAATAAGGCTGTAAAAAATGTTAGTGTTTTTTGCAGTGTAGTCTTTAACTACATAAGCATAAACCTTCCTGTAATACACTCGTGCTCAGTGTTGGTAGTCTCTGCCATGTGGTATGAGTCGGTACTTAAGTTTGTACCTAGGGATGGTGACAGTCTGTCTCTCTGTAAATTGTGAAATGACAAGAATTTGGAGTCTCACCATTGGTGCCAGGTCTGGTGGTCCTTTCTCATCTTGCTCTTATTTATTCTTAAACATCCCTTTAGCTGGAAGAAATTCTGTAGGCCAGCTGCCAGGAGGTCTTGTCTCCGGGACCGTTTCTCCCAATACAGAAGGCTCTCTGTGTTTTTATATACACATGATCAACTGAAAAAATAAACATTTCTCATTGTTGCAATGGTTCACTTTCAAATATGAACTAAGCCTTACTAGTTCAGTATTTTTGGCCTGCTTTGTGCTTCTTCCCTTGCTGTCATGGGCTTTCTTACAAAAGTCTAAAATCTGGTTGCTAAACTTCCTTGAAAATAGAGGCATTCCTTTGGAAGTGACAAGATATATGTTGTTCCTTGGTGACGTGTCGTGTATCATTCTTGAATGCTTTGTTGTGGGGAGCTCAGAGTATGCTAAAGAAAAATCATTTTTCTTGAGCTAAGAGATTTTGTAGGTGGGAGACGTCCTAGACTTTTTATTTACCAGCGGGGAATAAGAGTTTCAAGCTAATCAGGAGGTTGTTAGCACAAAAAAAAAAAAAAAGCTAGTCATCTAAAGTGCTTTTGGTGAAGGAATTTCTGCATTCCTTAATAGTAAGATATTTTGAGCTATTTATATGTGGGTGGGGGAATAAGTTATTTGATACCTTTGGTAAGACTGGTTTACTGTCAGAACCTAGTTCTAGGAGAATTTTTCTCCTGTGCTATTGGAAGAAGGTTAGGTGTGTCATATGTCAACTTTATTTGCTATAAACGGAGGTTTTGATGGAAGAAGCCCTTTTTTTAAGATGTAGGATTGGGTTGATAAATCCTGTCTTTTTACTTACTCATTTTGAAACCATTTTCCTAACTGCGATAGGCCTGAATGGCTCCTTGCTCACTTTGTCCTGGAATGTGCATTTATTGAGCTGCCCTTGGAGTAAAAGTTTGTTCAGGTTTTCGGCATTCCTGTCAACTTTTTCCACTTTGTGAATTTAATCTTGTGATGTGATTCATTTTCAGGTGTGTTTTCAAAGGATGTTTGGTGTGACTGAGGTCAAGATTTAGACTGAACTCCAGATGGTGGTCAGAGGATTACTTCGAGATCTAATTACGAGTGCTCTTTGTATAAGTCTGAATAGTTACATCACAAAGATTTTTCTTTGATGATTCATCAGGCAATTTAGTGAGTGACACCCCCCCCCCACCCCCCTTAACTTTTCAATGAAGTGGGTTTTTTCTGTAGCCCACCTGGCTCACATTGAGCTGTACCCCAGCGCTTGCAGGCTATTTTTAATGGGTATTCATTTCCTGACTCTGAAAATGAGATCTGTGATCACTCTGAAGTCTGGAGATCTCTTTCTCTCTTGTATGTGTGGCCTACATTTCTCCTTGCATCCATCTATTGAGTGAGCATACTGCTGTGGTGGGAGCTGTGAACAAAGACCTCTGCTGTGGTTTACTCAGGCATAGGCTCCATTGAGTTAGAGTGTGCTATTTCTGGAGTTCCCTCGGGGAGAAGGTGGTCAGCGCTGAGCAGAGGGGAGTATAGCAGCGTCAGCTTTGGTGTCACTGTGCTGGGTCAGCTGTTGGTGGCCGTTCTGTCAGAGAGGATCCTGTCTTCTGCAAAGGGGTGTTGGCAGGGTCATCCAGCAGTGAATTGGTGAGAAAGCATTCCTTTTACTCCGTTGGTTTGTTGTGGTTTCCAGGAAACACCTTGTCCACCTTTTGGAGACTTGTGAGCTGTGACTGCTCCTGTCTTAGCTCAAAAGATTTGCCCTGTGATTCACAGGTAAAGGTCAGTGTCCCTGAGATACACAGCTCCCGATCACTGTGCCAGCCTGTCTTGTCAGGTTGTGTTCTCACTGTCTCATTTGGTGCCTGGTGCTGTGGCCACTGCAGTTTTGGGCTTTGATGTGGGCAGGACAGCTTAGTGCTAAAGGGGATGAAATCTCCTCTCAGTTATAGCCCTCTGTTTTTCTGGGCTACTCGGTTATCCCTTGAAGAGCAGTTTCCCACTGGTGCTGTGTATCCAGCACTGCTGCTGGCTTCAGGTCAGCCAAGCACGAGTGTTGGTGGAGGCAGAGAAAACATAGTGCTGGGGTCTCATGCTGGGGGTGCTGTGGACCTCAGCAGCTAACAGGTTGATTTCTGAGTTTTGCTTAACATAATTTGCTTTCTACCTGTTTTCCTTATAACAACCTGTTTGCGGTGTTACTCAGTTGCATTAGGATACTCCTTTGTGAAGGAGAAAGTTTAAAAGTCGCTTTGGTCATAGGATCGCTGGGAGGACTTCTCTCTCTCCATGTCTTCTGAAGTGAAGGTTAGTATGTCACGCAGCTGACACAGAGTACTTTGAGTTTCCTGGTTCACTTACAAAGGGAGTGCTCTCCTTAAGTGTTAATGTACCTGCTTGTCTGAATGGGAGGAAATGCTGGTGCTGGTTAACTGGTTTGGTGTGTTCTTGTGATGAATGCAGTTGCGTTCGGGAGCTCAGTAAGGTGACCAGGTAGGCAGTCGACTGAGGAGGTGTCTGTATAGAAGTCTTCTAGCTCTTGGAGCCCCAGGGAGTGTTTGCAGAGCCATTTTTTCCCCCATGTCTAGGGCTAGAATGTACAAGTTGCAATAGAATGAGGAGTCATGATGTCCCTAAGAGATGAAAGAATTTGTATTGGTTTTCCTTTGCTTTGTCAGGGAGCAGTTGATCTTGAGACCAGTGCCTTGAGCTTACTGGTGAGCTGTCTGCTTTCCTGTGATTGTGAAGACACTGAAGCAGCAAAGATCATTCCCCAGACTCTGAGTGCGAGATTTGGTCATTGTCTTCTTCAGAAACTGCATTACATTGAAGTTCATCCCTTTGTCTTCATTTCCAGCAGGAACTGTCAGTTCTTGTTTGAAAAATCTAAACCTAAGTGTAGCCCTCCTGATTCAAGGAGTGGGAGTCCGTTGTGTGTCTGACCCCAAATTGGCTGCTACTCAGGGTTCTGCAACACGTGATGCCTCGTGTTGCATCAGATGATGGATGGATGGGTAATTTTGTTGATTCCCTCCTGACCAAGGCATCCTGGAACCTTCTGTCTATTTTGTGGGAGGTCCATATGGTTGCAGGACTGAAAGAAAACCCTGACTTCAGATTTGTGTTGTATTACACAGGCTGGGTGCTGGGTAGTTCTTGACACAACAGCCTGTTCTTCTCCAGTACGAGGCTGTTGTCAGTACCCAGAAAGATGGTAGTAAAGAACCTACCCTGCTAGTTTCCCCTCTTTGTGCTCAATGAGTTCACTGTTTCTTTGAAGGTCACAGTACTTTGTGATTTCTCTTCTTTCCTGGTAAGTCATGCTTTATCTTTCCTGATAAGTCATGCTTTTCCAGGTTGCTCCATAAGATTTCACTTCAGTCTTTTTTTCTCAAACCTCACATCTCCAAGGCAGAGGTGCTGTACCACACTTGTGTGTTGAGAGAAGACTTCCCCCCCTCCCCTCCCATAGTTAGAGGATTAAATCTTCCAGGTGTTCTTTGAAACTACTACTGAGAGAGCAAGGCTATTGCCAAAGTTACTTGGAGGTGCGTTAGAGACTCTTAGGAGCTTGTTTATGCTGTGTGTGATGAGACATATTCCTTGTCCTCCTTTCCCTCTGGGCTAGCTCGGATTATGCTGATAGTATTAGTGAAGAGCACTTCCAAGTCTGATGTCACTCTACAGAAAAAACCTGGAGGTTTGTTGAGACGCTCACCAAGCACTGGGACTTTGCAGAGTCATCCAGGAATGAAACTACATTTTGAGGCGCAAAATGTACTGAGATTGCTGTTTGCATGGAGGACTCTGACACTTGTTTTTGTATCACTGTGAATGAGTAGCTCCAGGCAGAGCTCTACACACACATTGTGCGTGCACAAAGTTACCTGGAGTTACAGGAGAGTTGCTTTTAAGTGGTTGGCGTTCTTTAATCTATATTGTCTGTATGACACCCTGCTCCTTATCTCTTTGTAGTTCTTTCAAACTCCAGCAGCAAGGTGACAAGAGCTGTGAGTTTGGGATATATGCAAACCTCTGTACTCATGAGCCTGCAAAGATGTGTGGGTCTTACCCTGCAGATATGGCCAAAGGGGAGAAAAAATATCTTGGGGACACTGTGCAACATAAGCAGTTGAGTGTGAAAGTGAAAATGTACAGTATATACTGAGCTGTAATTATTGGGAAGTAGATGTAATTTCCTAGACTTCCTGGCTAGTGGGAACCTTGGACGTGACCTGAGTAGCCTAAAAGAGATGGAGGGTTTTATTGCCTTGAGTAGCATTGTGACTCTTTCACGGATGCTTCCAAAAGGACAGGGTATTGATACCAAGAACTGCAGGACATGCTGTGTTGAAATTTTATCTGCCTAAGTAGCTGCTAGTCCAATTCCATTAATGTTTGCATATTTAATAAACTTTTAGTATTGAATTTTAATGAGTTGGCAGTTATCTCTGAGCATCCAGCAGCAGCAGTCACAGAGTAGGTGGCTCTCAAATGCGGATTTCTCTCACTTGGAAGGCATGTGGCCTTTCCTTGTGCAGTCGGCACTTGACAGGCTATAGCATGCTTTGATTAAGTTTGTATTGATGTACACCAACAATGACTTTCTTAATTTGGATGGAGCCCTAGGGTTAAGTTTTCAGCGGAGGAATCTTTTTGAAAAGCTGCCTATAAGAGAACGTGACCTTGGTTTATCTTGTAACACACCATTTATCTGCTTGGGATGATTCTTGCTAGTGATCTAATTATTTTGGCTGCAAAATGGGCCTCCTAGGGAATTTGTCTCTAATGTGGCATTTGCTCATCTACAATCCCAGTGCTTTTGCTTTGCCTTTTCAGCCTTATTTTCCGAACATATATCAAACTCCTCAGAACCCCAAGCAGGCTAAGATGTGCCCTGGTTGTGCTGCACAGTTGGAACCATGTGTCTCTAATGAGGTTATGGAAGCTAATCCATGATTGAGGGGACCTTGGCAAAATTCATCAGAAAAGTTCAGTGTTTGTGCTTTTGAGATAAACCTAAGTGTAGTGAATATGTTTCGATATGTAAAATGTAGCAGACAAGGTGAAAAGGGACTTTCGATAACACAGTGTGATTCTCAGTTCTGGCACTGGCATGACAATAAGTCACTTCCCCATTCCCAATCTTTAGGATAAATTCTCAATATGCTACTGTAACATAGATAGCAATGCTGTAAGCTGTGAGGGTCGCGGGGGTAAAGAAAGAAGCCCTTACAGCTGCCTTTGAGATAAGACAGCAGTAATTCAGTGAGCGGACCCATCAGGTGACCTTTCAGTGTGCCTGGTAAAAATCCGGAAAAATGTGATGCTGATGTAACATGGTATCTTTATCTGAGAGCTGTATTTTAAATTGAAGTTCTTCTTATGTCTCCAGAGTGCCAGTTTCTGAAGGGAAGAGCAAAGAGACTTAACGACAAAAACTGATGGACCATTACATCTTCCAAAATGAGCCTATTCACACTTTTCTGTTGGAAACTAACATGTCTTGAAGGTGAGTAGGTTTTGTATGTGACAGGCGAGCTGCCCAATGTCTTGGGCCTTGACCACCAGTCTTCCCAAAGGCAGATCTGTCCTCCTTTCAGCTTAGCGTGCAGCTGCCTTTCTGGGCTTTCTATGCATGCTATTACTATTATTTCTATGCATGTACGTTGTCGTTGGGAGAAATAGGAAGGAGCTAATGTTTTCCACCATACCAGTTAATTGTTGTTAATTTAGAAGCTCTTGAAAAAGCTATAGTGCTTAGTGAAAGTGGTGAATCTTTGGGAACATGGATATTTTTTGCTGAATGGAGTAAACTCAGGTGTTTTATGTGTAGGATGAGAAAGTGAAGTTTGTAAGACAAACTTTTGTTCAGTTTGGTGAATGTATTAGATTAGGTAAGGCAATTTCAAGTTCTGTTCCAGTTGTACCTCAGATGATATTAACATTGCTCAGAGTAGCTGAAGAAGAGCGCTTGCTATTGAAGATGGTAAATTAATTTCCCCAAAGTGAAGAACATAATGCTTGAATGAAATTAAATCAAAATTATATTTTGTAGAGTTTGTGGTATCTTTTATGTTATTTTTGTACTCAGCCCCTTAGGGCTGTAGTCAGTGACCGTACAATATTGCTTTAAAATCCTTTAATAACAAATCAAAATGGGAAATGTTACTTAAATCCTGCACTCAGCATTGAAATAAAACCAGGATTTCTGAGACAAACAGTTAAGGTTTAAAATATCTTGGTTTAGACTTCACTGTCACTTTAATAAATGACATAGGAAAAGTTTCTATGAGGCTGTGTAACCTAAGTTTGCATGCTTAGTAGCATTAGTTCTGATTTTTAATTAGGCTAATAAATTTGTTTTTCTGTTGGTTACTTTATTGATAATTAATTTTTCTATTTTTTGGTATGAACAGCCTAGCACCTCTGAACTCAAAGCTAATGGTGTGTGAATGGTGAAAAATAGGTCTAGGTAGTTGTCAATTGTCATTTTCTCTGCACAGAAATTATTGTAAAATGTTCAGCATTAGAATCACAGGCCTCTTGTGCCCAAATGCTTTTGAGTGAGTAAAAACGGCTTGTTAGAAAATCAGCCTACACTGAACTCGATTTTCCTGTGTTTTTGCAGATTTGAAGTTGTGTCTCATTATCCATATTTGTGTGGTGCTGATGAGCCTCTCAGGAGCGTGGTAATTGACAGAGATAGGAGGGGATGCAGCGTCAGGGGGCCTTACTGCTCAAGGAGGAAAAGACTTGTAGCTGCAAATACTGTTCACGTTCACTGTGATCGCTGTTTGGTATAATCTGTATGATTCTGCATAAAAGGATGGAAAACTGAACTGCTCCCCGCTCACCCCCCCCCCCCCCCACCCCGAAGTTCTAAAAGGTTCTCTTGTGTTGACTGTTTGCCTGTGTTTTACAAGTGTGCTCTTCAGATTCAGTAGGATGCTCTCCGGAATGTTTTGGGAACATGTATGAATAACTTAATTTATATACATTGGAGCCATGGGACTTTTGTATGGAAAATTAGTCCTGGATGAAAGTGATTTGCAGTACTGGGTCCGTGTTCCTGAATCAGCAGCTTTGTTTCTCGTTCACTTTTCGCTAATTGTGTGTTGCGTTGGGTGTTCCTTATTACCTATGTGTGGAGAAAAGCACTGTCAAAGTGCTCAAAAGTACAAACTGAGGTCAACTGAATATCTTTTTTTGTCAGTTTGAGTTTCTTTTTGTTCTATTTAGTTAGACACTGAGAACCCCTGGAAGACTTGAAATAGGACTTGCTATTCACGTTTCACACTTTGTACCTAATGATGTGGAAGCTAATCTAATGCTATGGAAAAGCAGGGCGTGTTTCAAGATCTGTAAGTTAGTAGAGTGTTTTCCATGTAAATGGAAAAACCAACAGCTTTTTGCTGTACTGTGTTTGCAGTCAACACCCAAAACATGCCTGTAGATCTTGGAGCGCCATAGTTTCTTCCACATTGTGTTCCTTATACGTAAAGAGGCTGTGAATGGCTATGTATTTGTATAACGATCTTAGTTGATTTTTGAGGGAAGGATATTTTAAGTACAGTCTATGAATTCTGCACAAATAACGATCTGTATAATAATCTCCAATATTAAAAAGTTACTGTGACGTTTGAGTGATTGCAGAAGTCCATAGTTATACCACATGCTGACCGTGAATGCTTTTACCAGAAAAATCTTGAAAACTAGGGAATCTCACTCGGAAATATTTAATCTGGTGTAGTCTGTCCTTTTCTGTTGGTGTGGATGAGCTGAAATACCTCTTCTTCCTTTTGCTGTCTCCTCTTCTGCTTTTACATCTTGTGAAAAGTGCAGCTTTGATCTGTGGAGAAGGATTGTGCAACAGGGTAAAGAAAGAGGGAGAGTGAAAGAAGATACTTTGCTGCTGTGAGGCTTCTTTGTTCTCTGAGGTCAGGAGGAGTGATTTCATAAGCTCTTCTGTTACCTGTTCACGTACTGACCAGTGAGTCTGAATGGGTGGATCTTCCTCGGTGTGAGTCAGTAAGTCAGTATCAGGCATTGCTGGTATTTCTGACACTGTCTGCTCTGAGTACTGGCTCTTATTTCTTGCTTATTGTTGGCTTGCTGATTTCTTAGCAACCCCAGCAGAATTTGTCAGCACAGGGTCTTGTGATGGTGTGCAGTTGTAGAGAGAGACCTCCATTGGAGCTAGTTCCAGCCTTGTTAGAGGATATCTTTTCAACGGTAGCTGGAAAATATTTGGAGATGTTTCCAGTAAAACAGTTGGTACTGATTCTTGGCTCAAAGCTTCCTCTTGATCAGAGGCGGCATCATGGTTTGCCAGATGGCCTGCAAGCTGGATCTGGTGCCTGCTCTGATTGCATCCCTCCTGCTGGACGGGGCACTGGAGGAAGTGCATCTCCCGTGGGAGCACCAGAGCACGCTGCTTTCGGAGCTGTTACGGAGCAGGAGGTGTCCGCAGTTTGTTCCTGCTTGACTGCCTTTAAGGACAGCTGGCTGCTGCAGATGGGCTTTAGGTCTGTGAGCTGTGCTTCTCTGGCAGCTGCTGCAGCCCAAGGGTGGCCGAGTAACGAGGCTACATTGCTGTCTCCTTGAAGAGGAGATTTGCAGCTTACCGGGGTGGGGGGCGGAGACACACACAACACACAGGGCACTTCAGGCGCTTGTGCTCACTAGGAAGCTCTGCTGAGGAAGGAATAGGGCATGCTATCCGCCCACCCATGTGGATCCTGTAAGACTGGTTCCAGTGTGCATGCATGCAGGTACTGGACAACCACTGGGTTTTGCTGAGGCTCTGGGTTTATGTCCGTTTTTCAGGTGGATTAGACTAGCAGGCTTCTGTCCGAAGTGTAAGAGCTTGGATAGCCATAGGAGTGCCTGTTAGCTTCTCTCCCTTGCCTGTCTGTCCCTGATATGTCATCACTTGTGGCCTTATGGGACTTGAAAATGCTTCAGTCTTTCTGGATTAAACTAAACTCTCTTCTCATTGGGAGAAAAAAAATGCTACCAATTTAACCTGAATCTTGGCTAAATATGGGTAGTTTGAACCGTGGGCACAGACTGAGAAACTGGATGATGCTGCCCAGCCGGAATCAGTTGCCTTCCTTACTTTCTTTGGGAGAGGGAGTTTGCAGTGCTGGATGGCTGACACCATTCTGGGCTACTAGAGACAAGAGCTGTGGAGGACAACTCCATAAACTTTTTAAATGCTCCTTTGCTTTTACTGATACTGTCTTCAGGCCATTGCTTACCTCCTTCTGCCAAGGAGAGCTCTTCCAGCCGTCTCTAGAGATGCTTAAAGAAGTCCAGCTAATCATGGGGTTTTCTCTTTTTTTTTTTCTGGAGTTCTTGAGGGTTTCACGTTATGAACTGAAAGCGCAATAGATGAAACTCACTTGTGGTACAAGTAGAAACACACCAAGTTTCCTAGAGGAAGATCTGTCAGGTTCATCCCCACATTGAATTTGAGGCTGTGGTCAGTGTTACAGTGCTGGATTTCACAGCTTGTTTGCTAGTTGTACGTGGGCTTTCTTTGGTGTTTCATTTGCTGTGTTGGGAACCATTTGTTTTGCTTCAAATGGATGTGAAATATTACCACTGGGGACTGATAGGATTCACTTAATGGAAGAGGAGGCTGTTCTATCAACATCAGCCCTGAGGCTTGCTGTTCTTAGAGCTGTTTTACACAGCCACTCTACTGTAATTAACTTTCCATGAACAAAACTTCAGGAATTCCTGATCTAGGACCTCGCTGTGCCAGGAGTCATCCGCAGCCCCGCTTAGTTAGAGAATAAGTGTGCAGACAGAAAGCCACACCATGCCTTTCTTTTACTAAGATCTGCTATTAGGAGAATCAGTTTTAGCAGGCAGAGTGCATTAAGTTGTCATTTAGTTAAGGGAATAAACTGTAAAAAACTTCCATCACAGGGGAGGGGAAAAGGAGGTATTGGTTCAGATTCCTGAAGTGGTGTTGTATCCAGCTTCCTGAGTAAAACAATTCTATTTTTATGGTTTCATTTTCCTACATTTGAGTATTGTGTGGATGTATTTTAAAATGTTTGATCACCTTACGGTCATGTGTAACAATTAGATACTGGTGAGTACGAAAGAGGTGCGGCATTCAAGTGATGGTAAATTTGCCAGGTAGCATTACTCGTCTGCGTATTGCCTTATCAAATAAGAAAATATTGTTTCTCAAGCACATTGTACTTACCATCTTGAAACAGAATTACTTTTCTATTAGAATAACATTTGCTCAGCATTCCCGAGTAAAGGAGAAGTTTAGTATTACTGATAAAGTTGACGGTAAACTTTTACTTAGTTCATTAAGCACCTGACTCGATCTCCCTTCTCGGGTGCATAAGCATTGCATTATCTGCTGTTTCGAAATCGCTGTCTTCAGAAAGGTGCTCAACTCTTGTGTTCTGGTGTCTGGTACCAGAAGTTGTTTTTCCTTGAATTCTAAACCCTGTCTTTGAGTTGATGTATCTTTTTAATTTCAAGCAAAATGGAGTTCTGGTTTTATCTTCTTAATTTACGCAACCTTGATAAAAGCAGCCAGGTTATGCTGGAGTCAATTTGATGATAATAAATTATTTTTGTTCTTCCTTAAATCGCAGTGAAAATGAAATAAGCTAAATTTACTGGCTGTTCTTCATGCCTTTTTGTCCAGTGCAGAAGAAAATTAAGCTATTTTGACCTTTCTCTGACATGTGTAGTCACTGAAGATGAGGGCAGAGAAAGGCTTTGTAAAAATAAATGAAGTCGATATTGGTCTTTCTAAAATTGTTATTAACGCCCTCCAGTATGCTCCAATTAAAGTCGGAGCCTGTGAAGGCAAATGCAAGCAATCTCAGCTGCTTTTTCAGCATTACTTGGTTTCACATTTTTGTTCCTATCTTTGAAGCGCTCTGTCACAGAGGTTTTGAGGTAGTGGCTCTTAGCAGGTGCTGTGCATCTTACAGCGAGCTTGGTATTGCATTTCACCTATAGTATGCTTGCACTGCCAGAAAATCACTGAATCGGAAGGGCTGGCTGAAATCAGGAGCACTGGGGTCTTGGGCATACCCCTGCCAGTGATTATGCACACATGGATCAAAAAAAGGCTTGCGGTAAACTAGAGGGTTTCAAATCTTATCGCTGTGTGTATACCTTTGCAAATACAGTTGCATACCTTTTTGTGAGAGGATCATAATTCTTTGTGAAAGTGGAGAGAAATGGTGTCTCCTGTAAACATTACTAGACATGATACTGCTGAGATTTAATTAAAAATAAAAAAAAGCCACAAACCCCCACCCAAACCCACTTGTTGATCCAGTGATGTACCAGTTTGTTTTACAGTGTATTTGCAAACGGCGAGGGAGGCTGGGGAGAGTATCAGTCGCCAGCCCTCTGTGTTTAGGTTGTGCTGCCCTGGTCTTTTATCGCGGCAGGGTCTGGGAAGTCGTTCTCCCGAAGGGGCCTTGTGGAGGAGATGGTGAGAGTGACAGCTCGCAGTGCCGGGGGCTGCTTCATTAGCTCATGACAGGGCTCTGCATGGAAACAGAAGCCTGCTGCTGGCAGGTACCTAGAAGTTGCGTTCTGTTTCTGTGCTAATGCAGGTGCATCAAATGGATTGTGCATTTGCATTGTCCTTTGCAGCTGTAATTTAGGAAGTGAAAACTTGAGTGTGCATAGTTTAACCCCCAAAAACTGATAGTGTGTGTGCTGCTACTGTGTAGTGTTTTTGTTGTATTTGAAGAACTGAGCTGTGTACTGGTAAATTGTTTGTGTTTTCTCCTGAGATGACAGTTAAGGGGATGCTTTAATATTTGCTTGACAAAATGTTGTGTGGTACCAGAGGATATTGCATTCTCAGTCCGTGTAATTTCAGGTCTAGCAGAACTCTGTTCCACTCATGCTGTGGTACATTCCTGCTTCTCCACTGTATATTTTCTAGACAGCTGTGCTTGCGCTGGCTGACTTATCTCAAAAGTGATTATACTGGTATCTTTATTTGCTCTGCCCTGTACTGATACCAGCCTTCAGCCAGCGCTCTCTGTTTCCAGCATCAGGATGGGCAAAGTGGATACGGCAAAATGAGCTGGTGCTTAATTCCTTGCTTGTGGATGAAGGAGTCTTGGATAGGGAGAACCTGAACAGCATAACTCAGTGGTGAACTCAAATCACGGTTGGTTGTTTTAGGTGTAGACTCTGGGAAATTGAAACCAGCCCTGATTTTGCCCGATAGAAGAATTTCAAAACTTAGGTAATGTGCCTCAAAGGAAAGGCTTTTCTGGATGCACGTTTCGAGAAAGTTATGTACATTTATCTAGCATGCTGTCTCTTGCATTTAAAATGATTGGCAGTTTGTGGGAAGTGCCAAGTGAAAAGTGCAAGGAGTTTGCTTTCTCACAGCGTATAAAAGAAAGATTCACTTTCTTGTTTCTGCACCAGAAGTGGCAAGGCTCTGTAACACAGTTTAGGATGTGTGCTCTTGCGGGTTTTCATTTTGGTTTACTCGGAAAAGTGCTTGTATCTTCAGAGGTACACATGTTGTAGTTTGAAAACTGCTACTGCTGTAGATGAGTAGAACCAAATTCTTAATTGCATTGCTGTGAAAAATGAGGTTGTACAGAAAGACTCTGCATCCCTTAAAAAAAAACCCAGTAATGTTGGCACAATCATATTGATATTGGATGTTGGATGATACGAAATTGTGGTCAGAGTTTGAGAGGAGTATACCCTGCCTACTTAAAACTTCCTCCCTTCTGTTTTTGGGTGGCTGGATGCGCTAGCCTAGACTAAAACCAGTCGAGGGAGTGGCAGCGTAGCCAGCTTTTGAAAGTCAGGCCTTCCAGCTGCATGCTAAAACTAATAAACACAACTCTACATTTTATTAGTGTGTGATACTTACTAAGACTTCTTGTCTTTAGGATTTTAAATGCTTCTGCGTATTGCTTAAAAGGATGGGAAGAAAACCACCTTGCCTGATGCAGTAGCTATGTTTTAAGGTTGGATAGAAATGTAGCTTGTTGGGACCTCTTGGAATGAATGCTGTTAAATGGACTTTGCTATGTGTAGCAGTGAAGAGAATTTTCTGAATTTTATTAACACTGAAGGATTTTGATGCAAAAAATGCATATATGTGTGTGTGTATGTCTGTAGACACGTCCAGTAAAAATGGGCAATTTTTTTTAAACCACAAGTTTAAGGGAGTGTTAGAGTGGTTGCCTGGGGCTTCAGTATGATTTTTCAGTGCTCTGGATGGTTAATACAGAATAGCCTAACTGCTAGGGCAGAGAAGCCCAGAATAATTTTCCTTGTCCCAGTTAAGTCAAGAACTATTAGAGCAGTGGAAATAAGGTTTCAACAAGAGGGGAAAAAAGGGTGAGGGAAGTGTCAGCTCTCACTCTTGCTAGTGAGAGGGGAGAGTACACAAATGTATCAGGAGTTAGAACGGAAGAAGGGTAAGTAGCAGTTACCAGTGGAAATAGAAGGCAGGCGAATGTTGCCAAAGCATGTGAGTGGATTAGGAATGATTTTCTCTTCCTGGTGATTTTTTTTAGGAAAAAAAAAAAGCAAACCATATGAGTGCAGTAAGACGTGCAGGTCAAAGGAATAAGTGATTTTCTTTGGCCTGCGTGTTTGTTGGGAAAGGATTATTCTCTGTTGTCAAGCCTGATGCTTGAGCATTGTGAGCCATTTCTGTCCAATCTGGTACCACCAAGTTGTGCAACGCTGGCTGCCCAGGAGACCTGCCGTCATCTGATGGCTTTGCTTCCCCTGGTGCGGGGAGCAGGGAAGGCACAGCAGCGAAGAAACTCTAGTAAACCCCTTTCACTGTCTAGCCGATACTTAAATATTCGGAGGAGTGACATCAGGTACTTTTTAAATGTACCTTTCTCACCTTCTTTTCCTAAGGTATTATATTTTTCTCCTGTCATGTCTTGAGATATTTGCTTGTGACACTGCAGTAGAAGTGCCATTGCTGAGCAGCATGTTAAGGGCCAGGAGCCTGAAAGGTGGGCTAGTGTGAGCAGTGTCTTTAACCTTCTCATTGCAACAAGCTGTGGGGATTTGCTGGGGATTATTCAGTAGGCAGAATTTCTGGTCTCTTTTTGAAGTGCAGGTGTAACGACAACTGGAAGGAATGAAGGGGCGTAATGTAGAAGGCCAAGTATTAGCCAACATGCCTCTATGTGGCTGCATGTGCAAAGGCTGTTTGCTTAGTAGCCACAACCAGTAACTTTTGTGCTTCATGGCTGGTAGCTTTCTGCACCAAGTTGACAATAAATAGACTACCTGTTAAAAGAAATGGTGCTCTTCGCTAAAGGAAAAGGTGTTCTGGTCTGCCCTTCTTCGCAAGGAACTCAGTGTTGTGCTTGAGGATTTATCTTCAGGAATAATTTCTGATAGTGGTGTATCTTCGTTCTCTTGTGAGCAGTCTGGCTGATATATGAAGCTATGAACTTGAAAAAAATGGATAGTCGTGGGTAATCATGGCTAACTCTTGTCTCTTACCTGGGTGGACTCTTGGTGTGTCAGGACCCTCACAAAAAGGGTCGAGGAACCCAGCTGCTGTCTTCAGTAACCACCATCCCGCATTCCACTGCTTGGTGATTCCCTTTGACAAATGGGTTTTGGGCGCAATAGTCCTGAGCACTTCATTTGCTTGTACTGTCCTCCCATTAGCCCATCGTAGGGATCATCTCTCATGCTCTTACCAGAACAAGAGGAGGCACCGGTGTTTAGGTTTGCAGGAGGTATTGCAGGGCCAAGGGAACAGACTCCCTCTGCCTGTGTTTCCTCGTCCTGAACTGGTGACCTGTCTGGAGCATGAGAAATCTCATTCTCCTTGCTGTATGTTTTTCAACGTCGGAGTTAGTTTCTGTGGTTCTCGGATTAAAATACGTATGTTCCCATGGCGTTAAGATTCATTATCCATTCAACACATTTGCTTTTGAACTGTTCAGAGCAATGAGTCTGGTTCTGTAATGCCTCTCAAGGAAGCCCGTGGGAAGGAAGGGGTTTGATCAACCTGTTTCTTGCACAGAGGAGGACACGAGGCAAATGCAAAGAGGAGGAAGAAGTGAGCACAGTGTTCTTTTCTTCCCAGCAAGCTCTTCTAATGTGCTAAAGAAAATTGTCCTTCATGTCATCTCAGGTGATTATATTCGCAAAAGCCAACCTAGAAAAATCATACCTGTGTTAAGCACTAACCATCTACAGTCAGTGTCTTATTTTGTGCCCTTATCTTGATTACCTTTGTCACCTTGGACACTCAGCAGGAGAAAAAAGCTGCATCATTCTGATTGCTTCATGTTTCCAAGATGTTTTTTGAGAGAAAATGTTTCCGGAGCTTTGTTCAACCTCTGAAGTAGAATTTGGTCTTTCTGGGAATCATGTGAGATCAAGTAATTGCCTGGAGCAAGCGAATCTGTACTGAAGCTGCAATAAGGAGGACCTTGATATCAAAGGCCACCTGCTATTGCTCTCCATCTCTTCAGCCTTAAAGTTTACCAGATGATAAATTCAGCTTATCATCTTCCTACATAATGGCTATTAGTTCTTCAGCAGATGAACAGGACAGTTTCTCAAGAATTGTTTCATATTTATATTCCAGCCAGAAATCTCATTCTGCAGAAAGCTCATTGTAGCCTTCTCAAGGCGTACCGAGTTGTCTTTTAGCCTTCTTCCTGGATGCTCCATTTACTGTTTTCTTGGTCAACAAATACATGTCTGCATGTAGCTTTGACCCTCAGGTTTGCAACCCAGCTTACACAGTTATTTGGTAGGAGTAGAAAAAATGTCCCATGATAGAACTTGAATGGGTTTTTTTCCAAGAATTGCTTTATATTGATCAACTTGTGTGAAGAATTTCTTATGAAAAACTTAAATGATCTCCTGAACACTTCCTGGTTGAAGAAAATGGGGAAAAACGTCTGACAGTCTATATTGATGGGGTTGGACTTGACACATACACAGAGCATTGCTTAACCTATATTTTCTGCATATTTTATTAACTGTGCTCAGTCAGAAATACCTTCCTAGCAAGCTGGGGTTTTATTTATGGAAGGAACTTTACCAGCGTTGTAAAACTGATAGAAAAATCTTGACTAGATCACTGTCCGTGTGCAGGTCTGCGATTCACCTCTCATGTTTTGGTCACATACCCGTGTGGGGTATTGCCGCACCCTTGAATCTATGACATAAAGGTCAGAGCACCTTTTGTGTCATTTTGCTTTTAAGTAGATGTAGTGGTTGAGTATAGCTTTTCAAAAATACCTTTTTTCTTTCAGCCTATTTTCTTTGGCCTAAACACAAACACGAGGCCCCTTCAAGGTTACGTAGGTTCAGGTATTGCTGTATATGCAAGGTGCAATCAGTTTTTGTTTGTTATATTTTGTCTGCTGTTTGGCACAAGATAGACTCCCCTGGCCCCCAGCTGCTGCCAATAATTAAAGACAGTTACCAGTCCCAGCGGGAATAAATGTTTCCAGCCAATATTTACAGCTGGTTCTGTCCTGGAAGAATGGAGCTTTTGTCAGCTGGAGATGTAGGGAGGCTTCGTTTTGGCTCGTCAGTGAGAAATAAGATGTAAAATATGGCTCTGGTGGTGGTAGCTTTACTGGTTGCCCAAGAAACACTGCAGAAGGTTTTGAATAGCTATGGCTGAAACTTCATAATGTATCTGCCCTCGCTTCCGTGGCAGAGCGTCCTGACCTGGGGAATAACGGTGGTCACCTTGCTCCTGGTAAGGAGGGATCCTCCCTGCAGCTCAGTGTCACGAGGTGTGACTGAGGCTGGCTCTCCTGGGGGTGTTCTGAGAGTCTGTCCATGAACTGCTTTCTTGGAGGGCTTTTCTTCTGCAGCCTTTGTGTGAGGGTGAAGTCATCAACCAGTGTTTGATCAGATACGGGACAACTTTCACATACTCAGTATCTTGTATTCAGAGTAAGACAGAGTTTCTCAAGGAGAAATAGCATGATTGTGTCACAGGAGATGCAATTACAGTAAAATCATATAGTAATGTGTGAGTGTAAATATTTAATGTTTTCTGTCATTTGAGTAGTGTGGTACACGAGCATTTTGGTTGTCATCTGTATCTTTTTAGTATTGAATTTGGCCTCTTTCTCCAGAGGCCTGCAAAGGTTGCTGATCTGCAAGGAGAAATGCCACGTGACATTGGCTTTCGGGAAGCTGAAAATGCAGAGCAGCCAGCAGTGAGAAGGTCCTGCTTTATCACTGGTGGCGCGTTCCTACCTGAGGTGTGTATGGAAGAGCCCAAGGTGCTGTCTCGGCTTTGCAAGTTGGTTGCCGGCAGCTAATTTCAGTGAAAACAAGGTTTCCGATGTGGGTGTACTTGCAACATTTAATCGTGTCTTTTGTAGGTTAATTGAGGCTGTGCTGTGGCTTTCTGTTTCTTCTTCCTTTTTTTGTTTTGCTGCCTCAGGAGAGAAGAAAACTGTTTGTTGGAACTGCTTCTGAAACTCGTGGTCACTTTCTAAAAAATGCTCCCAACCTTGAGGAGGGTGCAAAATATGAGAATACCAGTGTGTACGTGTGTTCAGCCAGGTGAGGCTCCCACTCCGGGAGTGAGGAAAGCTGAGCGAAGGGCCTTCCTGCTCTTATTTGATGCTTTTCCATGTAGTGCTTGGGATAAGTGACATAATTCTAATAAAATATGGTTATGCTGCTGGGGTGAAACCTGGGTCTAATTAAAGATTTGTCTTTGATTTTAGTGAAGCCACATTTCTCTTTAGGACTGGAGACAAGGAGGAGGGGGCGGAGGAAGGATAGGTAGTGGTATGAATTTCAGCAAGTGGACAAACAGGAAAAAGAGTTTGAGATGAGGAAGATATAAATAGGGAAAGGAAATAACCTCCTCTGAACGTGAAGGGGAAAGAAGCAGATAATGGTGGTAAGGTGCCAGTCTGGGGGAGGTAAAGAGCAGGAAAGGGAAGAGCAATGGAGGTGGAGATCTCATAGGGGTTATGGAATACATTGATTTATTTTTTAGGATCTTCTTGCATTTTAGGCAGGAAGAAACACTAATTAGCAACTTTTCTCCCCTTACAAATTTATTTAACCCGTCTGAGCTTGGGATGGGAATAGTTCATGGAAATGATGGGAAAGGGGTGGTCTTTACTGATGGATTTTATTTGCAAGGCAAATGGCATAGAGAGAAAATTAGCTCTTCTTTTAGGGGAAGCATTGCAAGAGAAACAGTTCCAGGTGGGTCCCTTTTCTGCTCCCAGAGCTCTGTGGATTAATTTTCTTCAGTATTTCCACATCCACCTCCATTCTCTGGTTATACAGGTTCACAGTTTTCTTAGCAGGCAACCTGCTGCCTTTAGTCAGAGGTTTGCAGCACTTGCTGTTTTCTGAGGTGAGGTGCAGTAGCTCTTGTTCTCAGGTGGTGGATCCCCAGCATTGTACCAGCTGCCAAAGCTGTGAAATTGAGGGACCTGCTTCAGAGCTCTGTGTGTCGCTGGCCCTTGTGCAGCAGTAAAGGGGGAGAGCTGAGCAGGTCGCTGACTTGTGCATGCTGTATCTGTAGTGCCAGGTATAGAAATCTCCCTGTTCTTTCTCTCCTATTTTATTTTTATACTTATGTTTTCACTTTGTGCCATTTAGAAATCAAAGCAGGAGCGTGCAGTTCAACAGCAACAGAACCGTGCTTACTACGAATCTGCCGCTTTGCTCAAATTAAACATTTATGGGGCCAGTGCCTCCTTGCTGCTCCATCTCAAGTCTTTCAGCCTCCCACAGTGTGAGGATTTTTTTTCTTTGCACTTTGACACAGCTCCTGCAAGAAATACAGCTAAATTATCCTCCATTAGCCTCTCCTCCCTCCAGCCCATCTTTCCTTTGTGTGTCCAGTTTGTTTTTCCCTTAAACATAGCTTATGGGGAGCAGCTGTTGGTGTAAGTAATGCTTAATATTCCCTGTGAGTTGGAAGCTTTCATCCCAGTCTGAGGGGCAGGGACATGGCCTCAGTTAGCTGTCCCTTACTCTGTTTTCAGGGGGCTGTATAGAGGTGCTATAATTGAGTGGGAGCTCCTTATTCCTCAAACCAGGTGACACAGTGCTGCAGCATATTACCGACTGACGCTGTAAGCTGTGGTGACTGGCTTGGTTTTTGTGGAGAGCAGTCAGGTATCTTCAAAGGCCTGGATCTTCTCTGCAGGCTCTTCTGTGGCCTAAAGCCTGCAGTGAAACCTGGCCAGTGGTTCTGTTTCTTGGGCACGCTGGGAGCGAAGGTAACTTTTGCGGGAGAGGGTTGTTTCTGAGCCTGGTCAGAGGCTGTTACAGGACCTAAGGGATGTTGCAAATGCTCAATCTTCCCTGCCAAGAGCACGGTTTACTTCTTTGGTTTAACTTTTTTAGCTTAAAATAGTGCTGCATGGATGCTAAAAGCCCGTGCTCCTAAAATAGATCAAGTAGAACAAGCACTTCACTGGTGACTCCTCCTCAGGAGAGGAGAGAGAGAAGGTAACAATGAACAGATGGCAGGTATTAGTCACATCACCTAATATATCTGAAGACCTCAGACACTATGGGCACAAAGGTGGTGGAGGAACCTAGAGGGAATGAGTCCTCCTGACAAACCAGACTGGGTGTTAGAGGTGCACAAGATGCAGATAGAGGGGACCTGAGAAAATGAGGGGACTTGCAGCCAAATGAGCTAAACCAAGAAGAGTGTGCTCAGAGAGGCTCACAAAATCCTGGCCAGATCCCAAGAATACGTTTACCTGCCCAGTTAACAAAGCTATCCCCTTGTTTGACATGCCCCACAGAGCATCGTTCTTTGGAGCTCCCGTGCTTACAACACAGTTGGCTCTGCAGAAGGCTTAGGACAGGGGTCCAATACCTCAGAAATAAGTGAATTCTTCCAATTTCAGCGTCAGCTTGCATGCTTTTATTCTAGCTTTTTCTGTAATGAATTCTGTACAGAAGCTGCTTGATGTTTTCGTGTAGTATCTAAATTGCCAGTGTACACCTTTGCCATCTGATTCGGCTGGCTCAGCATCCCCTCTCTTCTCTAGGTCACTGGGATCTACACATTGGCCCCGGCCCAGTTGGCAGTAAGCTCATAGGAGAGCTGCTGAGATGCTGCTGCCTGCTGATTTGTTGTGAACACGTTGTGTAAATGAAATATAAAGTACATACAGTCATTTGTACGTAAGTGGCTTCCAGCAAACTTGACATCACAGAGCAAGCAGGCCACTGAAGTACCTGCGGAGGCATCGTGGGAGAAGTGCATCATTTCCCGTTGCTTGCTCTGATTGCGTTGTTTGTATAATGATTTGCTTTAAAAGCAGCCTGTCCAAAAGGCAGCACAGCTGTGGGCACATTAGAGGGTAGGAAGACAAGGGGGAAATGTGGGCTCTTTTGACTTCCCAGTGCAGAGATGGGGTCATCAGGAATCACAGCAGCAGTCTGATCTGCCCGCAGAACAATTGTATCTTGATTTATTTAGTTAGTTTTTCATTTGTTTTGGGTTTTTTGCTTTAAATCTTCAGCAGCAGAGGCTGAATGTGTGGTCTTCTCTTTCCCCTCTTTTGTTTCCTCTTTTTGGCATTTGTTTATGAAGAGAGCTGCTCTGCTGGAGGTACTCCCATCAGTTTTCACACTTCTGCTCCACGGAAGCCAAGCACCCTGTGGGCCTCTGAATAACAAATACCATTTTGGTAGCACCTTGTGTCTTTGGGCTTCAGCCATCACCAAACACCTAACGACCCTACAAAGCGAGTAGAGCACTGCTGCTGGCAACTCTGCTGGTACATGAGGGGTTAAACTAAGCTCTGTTTATTAATGTTGATACTTTAAATTGTGCCAGAACACTTTGAAAATTTGACAGCGGACAGGGCAGCAGGCAGTAAACACCGTTAAATGACAATACTGTTCAATATTTGCTGCTAATTGAGAGAGGCAGCAGCTGCTGGTATGCAGCTTCAGCCAGGATGAATTAGTAATGAGGCTGTAACTCTGGGTTTTTTTCTGGTTTAAAGTTGCATCAGCCCTTTACAGTTCAGTGGCATGCTTGGAATAGAAATAAAAAATCATAGCAGGCCCTAAATTGAAGATTTTATTTTGTTTTTGTTTGTCAGTGAGTTGTCATGGAGCTGTGGTGTCAGTGATAAATTTGGCAACACTAGTAAAATTGCCTTGTATTTAAGGACCACACTTAAAGATTTTGGGTTAGCGTTTCCATCCCGTGCGGCAGACAGTGGGAGCGTAGCAGGCGAAGCAAGCTCCTCCTTTGAAACAAAGCCCGTTTGTTGCACATTTTCAGTTACGGCTTCTCGGAACAGGAGTTGTGGTTTAACTTGGCTGGCCTGCATGGCAGGTCCCGGTGTGCCAGAGGGGTCTGGCGGAGGCCGGAGAGGGAACACTAATTCAGCATTTTCCTTGTGCTTTCTTGGCACTTTTGCCATGCAAATGTGTTGCGTTTAACCTTTGAAAATTTGCTGATAAACTGTTATCAGCCAACAGTTAAAATAACAACCCCTCCCACCTTGCTGAGTTGGGATAGGAACTTCCCAAGGCCTGGGTATGGTACGGGAACAGCATTAATACAGGCACAGCGGCCAGGCTGGGGACAAAGTTTAACCTCTGAAGAAATCAGCTACAACTGCTACTTTCATGCTGTTTATGCAACTTTCCCTGTAAGTATTTATTTTGCACATTTTATTTTGAACTGTAGATATGGTTTTGAGGGCGCAAAATCATGTTGCGGTGTTGGGCAGTGTCTTGAACAGATCTTAATTTGGGCAGAGGAAATTCAAGCTCAGTTACAAACAATGCTGACAGTCCTATTGATTTCAGGACAGCTTGGCTTTCACCACAAGTAGAAGAATTTCGCAGCAAATAATGTTTTGTTTGTTCAGTTCTTTAAACAAAATCCGTCTGTAGGGGTTAGCATTTGAATCCAAATACTCAGAATTCTGCTGGTATTTTGTTAGGATGAGAGACACTAGATTGAAAGAGTTCCTTGGATCCACGATGATTATGTTAAAAAGGAAAAAAATCCCATCAGCAGATATGTTTTATAACCCTGTTTCCAGTTTGTGTGACTTCTGTATTACGTACGATTGGTTTTTGTGTTGTTCTGTTCTCATTAAGGGTTTTTACCAGGTGGATAAGTGCATTTATGCATTCTTAAGAGCTTAAATCTGCGATACAGCATGCGATATTGGCTTGTAAATGGATAAAATCTTTCAGGTAGAACCTGGAAAACAAGTGTTAAACGCCAATAGAACACTATAAAAGGGGGCGGTAAATGGAAGTGCAGGAAGAGCTAAACTCATCTGGTGCAGAAGTCCTTTGGCCCCAGAAGTCCCTTCTCATCCAGGGTACGGGCTGTTCCTACCTTTGCTCGCAGTTATCAAATGGGGTTTTAAGATCTGTCCTTAGATGGCTGTATTTTTTTCATGTGAAATTCAGTGATTTATCCTAATGGCTTTCTGCCAGCTTCAGGCATCTAGTGTCTCATGTTTTTTATGAGCATCTCTCCAATTTTATGTGCTGTTTTCTATAGATGTGAATTGTGTTTAGAACCATAATGTAATCAAAAACAATCTTTCTGTTTTTTTGTGGTTTTGGTTCTCTCAAGTCTGTATTATTGTTTCATCTGTAGTATCTACTTAAAATGTTTGGTTTTTTAAGCAAGCAAATAAACCTTGGTGTGTTTACATGCACCATTCCTGTCTTAAAACAGTTGTAGAAATTGTAATTACTAGCTCTCTGGGCTTTTTTTCATTGATTTAATAGAACCACCATGTAATTTTCTTGTAAACAAAGGCAAATATTTACATTTTTAATATGTAAAAAGCTATAAGCTCCAAAGTTTGTCCAATAAACCTGTTAGAATGTATGCATATTTACTGTGGTTTTTATCTTAAAGTATCCCTCCTTGTCTCTGTTCAAAGGAGTTACTCACTGCTTAATAAAAATTGCTCTCAGCAGAGTGCTAATTAGGAATTGAAAGACATGCATATGTGGTATGTCCCCTATTTCTAGAAGAGTTTTTGGGAGGTGTTTGGCAGGGTCTGTAACAAGGTGTGTACCTGTTCATTTGCTTTGGAGTGATGGAATTTGGCTGCCGGGTCTCACTCTTGCTTGTGCTGTCCCCGTCTCGCTCTCAGGACATGTCCGTGTGGCTGCTGTACTTGTGCCAGGGAGTTGCTGACTGGGAGCTTTTGTAAAACTACTTGGGCACCAGCTCCTGCTGGAATAATGCCGGTATTGATGACCAGTTGTATCAGCTTGAGGTAGTGTACAGCAGAGCTCTGCTGACTTATCTGATCTGGGGGTTTTATTTTTCTCTGCAAACCCTGGAGTAAGATGGGAGAGGAGAGGTCCTCCATGGTGAGCGTGGCCACTTGCTTCAATACATGATGTAAAAGCACAGGAAGAGGCTTTGGTGCGCGGGTAGTTACCTTCTGCTGCTGGTGGTTAAGTGGATGAGCAGATTTCCTACAGTTGTGTGTTGGTCATTGCCGATACCGACGCACTGCCTCCAGGAAGGTGATTGACCTGGAAATCATTCTGTAAATAAATGGTTAACGCAGGGTTGGTACAGGGCGACAGAGTTTGCGAATTAGTACTTTCTTGGGCAAGAATATTGCTCTATCATGATCCTCCTTTCTATTGCCCAAACACAGCTTCTGAATGTAACCTAACTTTGACCTCACAAACTTTCACTTATTGTGAATGTGGGATTTCCTTTCCTCTTTTTGTGGCAAATTAGAGAAGATAAGGAGTGAACTAAAACAGAGCTAAAATGAAACGAGAGTGGCGACGAGACCTACAGTGGTGTGGGTGGAAGACCAGCAGATGTGTGCTGAGGGCAGCTATCAGTGCTGGGAGTTTGTTTTGCAGGACTTGTTTTTGTCACTTCTGGGTCAGTAGTTTTTACGGTGGATTCAGTAGAAGTTACTCAGCTTCTGTAACTCTCACAGTTTTTTCTCAAATACAAACCCTTTCATGTTTGTTTGCTGTAACAGTGTAACTGCTGTTCTCTTATGTTGCATTTCTAGTTGTAACGGCCAATTCACTACTGCTGAAATTGTTTTTCTGATGTTACCATCGAAAGCAACTGTTTCAGAATATGGCACCGCAGGTAGTTAAATGTGCAAGAATAAGAGAATCGCGGAAAATATAGCAAAAAGTGTGAGGTGAATTGCTCTGGGGAGGGACCCCCAGAAAACGCACGGCTCCCGCTGGTAGTCATCGCTGCCTCCTCTACAAGAGTGCAGGTGGCACCTTCTTTCTCACTAAGGATTGTTGTTAGGGATCTCATTATTGTCCTTCCTAGAAAATTTTTTAACTAATCCTGAAAGTTGATCTCGGGTTAAATTGAAGTATGCAGTTTTGACGTGGGAGGGGAATATGTGATGCTTACTCCTACTTCTGCAAAAAATCAGGAATATGCTGAACTTCCCAGGCTGTGGGAGAGGTCTTGAGACCAGCTGAGTGACGTGGGGTGCATAACCTGAGGCAGGTGGTGCCTCTGGCTTTGAAGGCCAGCTAGCTTCTCTTGCCTGAAGCCTTTAGTTCTGGCAAGATGGTTATCCTGGTGTTACTGAGTCCCTTCTTCAATGTTGTGGTAGCCTTGTCATGTCTGTGATGGTTAAGGCTATAAGGAAAACAATGTTTGCAGGTAGGACTGCAGTTATTCTTGGTTCTTCTAAAATTAGCTTAAAATTAGGAAAACAACTTGGAGCTCAGATATAAAACTAAGTGAAAAAAGTCACTAATAGATTATCTTGAAGTATGCTACTTTAAAATCTAAGCCAATCCTGAATGATATAATTTTGTTATACAGAAAGCTGTGAGCTCTTTTAGTGGTTGCTTAATTTAGATTAAAATTGTACCATAAAAGGATTATAGAGTGTATGCCTGTGCTAAGAAAGGATATACTAAATGTGCTGACGTCTTTTTCTACTCCTAGCTTCTTTTTGAGAGTGCGTACTCAATGTTGGATGTTTTCTGCTGAATTTAAATGTGACACGTAATGTCAGGATGTGCTAATGGGATGTTTCGGATGGATCGCAGGAGCATTTATTTGAATACATTTTTGTTCAATAGAATTCTGAGTTTTCTTGCTCTTCTTTCTAGAGAGAAGAATTCAGTGCTGGACTGCCCTAAGCATTACTCATGGTGCAACTCCAGAGAAGAGCTTGGTTAATCTGACGTGAAGAGGAGGCACATGTGCAGGAAGCTGAGAGGACATGGGCTTTCAGTGCATCTGGAAAAATGATCAGGTATTGGCAGCTTGTTGACGTGTAAACCGTTGCAACTAGTCAGAAACTCGAGAAGACATGAAACAAATAAAGCGCTCGCTCCTGCAGTTGTCTTTAAATTTTAGGTGTGCTTTCCTCTCCGTGGCAGGAATGAGGTAAGCTTACCTTCTCACTTTGTATTGTGTCCGCAGCCCTTTCGCTACTGAATTTGCTCACTTGCAGGGGCTCAGTTGCAGACCCCTGACGGGATCCAGTACAGAGGGGAGTCAGCAGAAAGGGACGAGTGCCAAAGGGCTGCTGGCATTGGCTGAGTTGAAGTTAATCTTACGACATTTAGATTTTTCAAATATAACTTGAACTCTGAAAGCCTTTGAATCTGTTAATTCAGGTTTACTGATTTTGCGAGAGGTTAACTTTGGTATATTATTCTTCTATTGTTGTAAGTACTTTTTTATTGTCCTTACTCTGGTGATTGGCTGGAGAATGCAGATGTTCTCACAGGAATCCGGGCTGTTGTAGCTGGAGTAGAGACACCGGCAAAGTTCCAGAAAATGCAGAGAGTCGTGGTTCATTTTGAAACCTGAGCAGGTTATAAATTCAATACTGTAAGAACTGTATGTTTTTAGCTATTTGTTTGGCTTCAAGCAGCTGTTCGTCATTTCTGAAATAAAATCAGATGTCTCAAGTAGTGTCAAATTTTACTATTGGAGGTAATTGCTCTGCATAGGTACTTGGATTAGTAATTGTTGCTGATTCTGCCTCTGGTGTCTGCAGCCATCAGTAGTGCAGAGCTTGTGCATCTCTGCTGTCCTGCCTCCGATGCTTCCATGTGGCAAGTATCAGCCATGATCAGGGTCTTGCTTTAGCCAGTTTATAGCCCAGTTTGTTATAGTGAAAGGGGGATTCATTACAAAGTAGCTTGGCACTTCTGCGGTAGACAGCATTTGTTTGTTTTGTACTTCTGTTCACAGTTGTGCTGCCTGTCTTCGAGAAGACAGAGCCTGCGTCCTGGAGGAGGTGTGGGCTGTCTGGGAACAGCCGGGTTCAGCGCGGGGAGAGAAGCTCTGGGAGGCTGAGCAGGCCAGGGGAGGAGGAAGGGGTGAGAGATGCAGTAGGCAGCCAGCTTGCGCAGGGAGAGCAAGGTAACACTGCAAAGCAGACAGTCCTCAGAGGGGATGAGAAAATTCCCTAGGGACCAGACAGCACTGGGCAGAGTCTGCTGCAGTTTGGGCATTGAGGGCTAACTGGAAGCCTGGAAACAAGGCATAACAGGCAGGGAGGGTCGTGTATAAATCCTTCCTGTTTCTAGTCTGACTGACCTCATCTCTCTGAGTTTCCCTAACTGAAAACGTTCTACTTCATATCCTAAGAAAACTTGGCGTTTTTCTTCAGGGAGCTCCCCATGAGGCAAAGCTCTCTGCGTATTTGGCAAAGAGCTTTGGCTGACAAGGAGTCCGCTCTTAGGCAGGTTGATCCTGTTGACGAATTTCCAATTTAATTTTCTGAGGAGTAGCCAGCTGTGTTGAGAACACCTTTGTACATTCTAGAGAGACCACGTAGGAGACAGGGTTAGGAGCATTAAGATGGCCTTGGGTCTTCAAGTGTACTCTTCTTCCCCTCTGCCCTCAAAGTCAGTCTTTATGGTCTGTTGTCACATTTGAAATGTGACATAAATGGCAGGAGGTTTCTTTCTTTCTGACTCGTATTCTGTAATCTTCTAATGCATCTGGGTGAGCTTGCGATATTGGTTTTAATGTATGTTGCTTTTGATGTTAGTGTGATACTCAATGTGGTTTGGATATTGCTGTTCCTAAGAATGTATCATCTGTTGAATCTGTGTCATATGTGCAGGTTTTTAGCTTAATTATACCTATTTTATTTATTAGAAATTAATTGGTAAAAGTTGTATGTTACCAAACATGCATGTATCTATGTGAAGAACGGAAAAGGAGGAAATTGTACAAAAATTCTGTAGTCTTTTGGGAATTAAGTTTAGGGGAATGCTTTAAAGCAATGTTTCTTGTTTTCTTTGTAGATGCTAGCTGAAAAATCACTTATTCTTGTCTCTTTAACTGTAAAATTATCTAAATTTTTCTTCAGTTAGTGCACGTATATATCCATAATGAAGAAAACAATTAATTGCTTCACTCAAGGAAAGTGGTTCTGTTCTATACATTTTCTTTACATTTGTATGAGATTTGTCATAAGGAGATATTTTATGCAGAGAAAACTACAGATACATAACTTTTAGGAGGTGCCTGAGCCACCTCTTGAGTGGGATTGCAGAAAGATGTGAGATGCAGCTACATTTTGGGATTCATTTCTTGATATAAAAGCTGTCAATTTTTACCCGAGAAGTGGGTGCCGCAGAGGCAGAGATTCCGTATATTTAGACTCTAGCTGTCTCTCGTTATGAGTTACAATTAAGGTGAAGTATTTTGCTGAAGAATTAAATTCTCCCTTGATTTGAACCTGGTTTCATCTCAATGAAAGCAATTAGTTGCATGAACTACCCTGTCCTTGCTTCATCAACAACAATTTGTCGGTTGCTTCACCAGCGTTGCTTCCTACTGATCTGCTTTTTCCCAGGGAATAGAGCGGACAGTCTATATTGGAGTGTGCACAGTGGTGGTTTAAGGGTAGAAAGTACACCTCATAAGGGGGACTATGACATTTAGTAGATGGCACGTAGTAGGAGAGCAAGTGAGCCAGGCAAGCTTGGCATCATGTGGGCCAGTATATCATCTTTTGTGAAAAGCATCCAAGCCCTTTCTGTAAACCTTTGGTTACTAATAAGGGGGAAACTGGGGTTTGAGCAGGCTCACGTCTCTCTGCTTGAAGGGAAACGCGGTCTCCTTTTTCAGTCTGCTGATGGAGAACTGTAGGTTATAAAACAGTCTTGTGAAAGAGTTGTCCTGGAAGGTCCCAGGGTTAATGCTTCGGCTGCCACGTCTTTGAACATGACTCTCATTCTTTCTCTCTTAGCCATCACTTGAATTTACTACTGTGGTGCTTTATTTTCCTTGGATGGGCAAATCTTGTGCAATACAGAACTGGTGGCTTGGTTGCATTGGAGTATTAGGACATTGGTGAACACTTACGTGCCCTTTTGGTGAAGGCTGTTTAATTTTTGGCTGTCCCTTATGGGCAGCTCTATGATTTAATTCAGAAAGCAAGTAATTGTTATGCCATACAGCATTTCCTGAGAGTGTCCTGCTTTGGGGTGCCTTCTGCGTCGTGCTGCATTGTCCAACATTGTACTTGAAAACATGGATCAAAATCACCTCTGCTGACAAATTTAATGCTCTCAATCTGAATATTCTGGACCAAAAATCTCTTAATCATGATTGTAACTATTTGAAGTGTTCTTATAACTCTTCACAAAGTGAGTAATTCTGTGTCGTGATACCTCCGGCAGATCATGAGGACTCTAATAGGGTCTGCATTTAGCAGCGGGGGAACAGTAGTCTCTTGGGAAAAGTGGGGAAAAAAAAGCAGTAAGCTCTGAAGCAAAAGCCGCTAGCTTTATGAGTGATACTGGTCTGGGAGGAAGATGCTGAGCAGGTTTTATTTGTCTTGAGTATATTTACACAGGGCTGATCCACTGTTCTTGCAGGAACTTTATCACAGTGCTACAGAGAAAACTGTTAGTACTAAATTTAGTGCCTTATTCTCTAACTTATAAGTGCTTGAATTCTGCTGTCTTAATGGGCTTTCAGCAGTTTTTGTATTTTTTTTGGTAGAAATCTGAATAATATTCCTCAGAGAGGTTGTATAACAGTAGCACGGATGGAAAGATTTAATTCATCAAGACCTTGCACTGCAAAAGATCAGATTAATTTCTTAGCTTCTAGTCTTGCTGGAAAGCTTTCATTACGTTGATATTTTCATAGGAGAAGGTACCTAAAAGGTTCCAAAAGATCCTCTTGACTGTTTGCATCAAAGCATTGTTACTATTGCTGGACAATTCTTGTGAGATGTTTTAATTATTTTTTTTTTCCTTTACCTCCTAATATAGGAGGCAACATGACTTCCTTAGAGTTTAACATTTAGAAAAGTTCTAGTGGCCTAAGTAAATTTTTCAGTTTGAGTCCATTAGTTTTTCCTCTCACCATAGATGTGGAGGATAGGTTTCCTCTTTCTTTGCAGAAACTGTTTCTATATTTAATAGAAACGTGTCTCAATCTCTCTTTTTACTCTGTTCAGATGGAGCAACCTCAATGAGCTGGCTCACTCATCCCTCATAGCTCACCTTTTTAACTTTCTTTTCTCGTTCTTTCATGGTTTCTCCCTGTCTTGAAAAGCCCAACTGAAAAATGGACTGTACCAAAGGCTTCATGAAAACTGAGCAAATCATGAATTTGTGTTCCTGTCAGTGGATGGGAGTTGCCTTGTTTGTGACAACTTGTTATTTATAATTTGTGCTCAGTCTGTGGTCCTCTCTGTCCCAAATCCTTATCTACAAAGCAGCTGCTCAGCACTTGTTTCTATATTTGTGCAGGTGATTTTTTTCCCTCTGAACAAAACTTGACCTTGGGGAATTGTACAGCATTTTTTAATCACTTCTCCAGTTTCATTAATTCCTCGCCCCAATAGTTTCCCATTTATGCATGCCTTTTTGTGGGAATAACATCAATTATAGGACTTTTCTTTCCACATTTACTGGGGCTTCGTTGTCTGATACCTCATTTCTTTTGCAGGCTCCTGCCCTGGGAGAGGAGAGGTGACTGTAGCTCAGTTGGCTTTAAAAGTGTCCCTTATAACTGCTAATTACACATACTTATTTTGACTTCTTTTGCAGTATTTCCCACTGCTGGCAATTCTCTTAGAGTTAATTATTGTTATGGAAGACTTCATTTTGGCATGTTCTCTGGGAGGAGCATTATTTTGTGACTGTTTCCCTGAACAAATAGATCTGCTGAGGGTTTCAGCCAATGATTTCTAGAGGAAAAAACCCAGCAGATAAACAGATTTTCATCTCTCTGGTTGTCTTACCCTACTCCTGACTATCTGTATTTAGGTTGACTTCCTGATTGTTCATCCTCTCCTTGATAGCTTTACAACCTGTTGTCTGATTTCAACCACATGTTAGAGACCGAGGTTTTAAGATAATGAAATTCCTACAGGTTTCATACAAACAAATGGGCAGCTTGGAAAGAGATAAACGTAAGTGTCCTCACGTGCCCCTGACGGAGGGAAAGGATGTGGCCTGAGTCCATGTAGTTTCAGATAGCAGAGAGTTTCCCCAAGGAGGAAGACCTTAGTTAGCAGCTTCCCCAGGCACAAGGGTGCATGTTCTGCTTCCCATGTCTCCCCTGCGCTTCCTGCCAGCTGGCCACAACGACTGTAAATCTGGTAAGACCGTTGTTCACTTGCTGCATTAACTGCCTTTTTGGCAGCAAGGAAATGGGCTCTAATGTCTCTTATGCAGCAGAGTTTTCTTTCCTGATGGAGTTCCAGAGCTGCTGAGGAGCTGGGCCCATCTTCCTTCAGGAAGATAAAAATCTACAAAGGTGGTCTTTGGAACTTCCCCAGCCTCATCTGTGCATGTTCTTAATCTCACAGTGTCATGCCTTATCCTAAACTGGCACAGACTTTTACTGTGGTGAGGAGCCTGAAAGGTAGGGCTCATCTGGAAAGAGAGGGCTTCCTGGGAAAACCACCCAGAAACGCCTTAAAAAAGGGATCCATACCAGCCCCAGGCTTAAACAGGGGAAGGCATAATGCATTTTGTCTTATAGACTGATTTGGGTTGAAAGGGGCCTTAAAGACCTGGGCGGGGACACATCCCACCAGCCCAGGCTGCTCCAAGCCCCTCCAACCTGGCCTTGAACCCCTACAGGGATGGGGCAGCCACAGCTTTTCTGGGCAACCTGGGACAGGGGCTCACCACCCTCACAGCCAAGAATTTCTTCCCAGTATCTCATCTAAATCTACCGTTTTCCGTTTTGAAGTCTTATTGTTGGCTTTTTGTGCCTTTAGTGTTTGTTTGTTTGGGATTTTTTTAAGTTCCTGGAGCATTGTTAAAGGCAATACAGGGTTAAAGGAAGTCATCGTGCAGTCTTATGTACTCCTACCCATCATGTCTTGCACAGTCAGTCTAAAAACCCAACTGGCAACTGTGTGGAAGGTGGTTTTGCTGTAAGAGGCCTCACTTTGGTAACAGAAATTGGTAGCGCTTTCATTTGAAGACTGTATGGTGGTGGTCCAAAAGTCCGTGAGTTTGTTTGAATAGCTTTTGGGTAGACGCCTGACATCACAGCTAGCTTTCCGCGTTCATTTTTATGCAGAGCTGAATGTCACGCCGTGGCTCACTAATGGTGCTGTTCCGCGAGCAGAGGCAGCTCTGACGTTTCTGATCTGAGCCTTGTTCAGGGATAGCCATATTGCCTGTGAGCAGCAACTTGGTCACCACAACGTACGCCCTGGCTTCATCCTACCCCACAGGCAACCCCTTTGCCAGAGAGGGACTCGCCTTCCAGCTGCAGGCTCTGGGCCGTGGTGGCTCTGCAGCTGCCACGAGAGCAGCGAGGCAGGAGCGGGGTCCCAAATCACTGTGTCTATCCCACTGTAAACGGATTCCCTTTAAAACCGGGCTGGTAATTAGGGCCCCTGACTCAAATTGCAGCTCGCCTGTTCTCATGGCATTGCGCGTGTCCCACTTTTGGGCTTGTTCTCTTTGAGTGACTTTTTTTCCTTTGGTCACACTTCTTGGCTACTAGCTCTTGGCGCTGGTCCTGGCAAATTGCGATGCCTTTCACCTGCCTCTGCGGGGAGGACTTCTCAGAGTCTCAGATCGGGGGAGATTCTGCTTAAAAGCCTGAAGATCTGATGGTCTGAGTATGATTTGTGTTCCTTCCCTGTCAGCCACCCCGCTGCAGAAGATTAGGACGTTCAGAGGAGGAATGCATGCCTACAGGGTTGGAAGAGTTGATCAAAGGCTTTACAGTTTTTAGAACTTGACAATGAAATGTCCCTCTAGCCATCTTACCTATGTAAATATTTACCCAGGCTTTCTCCTGTTAGAGACTCACTTGTTGTTTTGCTTCACCTCTTTATTCATCCAAGTAGAAAGTTTTCACAGTGGAGTCCCTCTTGTACCTCCAAGCGGGTGCCGAGTAGGTTTATAAACAGCCTTATTGATGTAGAACTTGGAAATTAGCCTTTGAGCCACTTTCATCACTTTTCTCATTTTCTGTTTTTGTGAGCGGAATATGCCACCGGAAGTGTTAGGCTTTGCTTTGCTTTTTGGCTTGCCTTCGTGTCCATTACTGTCCACCACCGGAGGCAGCTCGTGGGGGTGGATGGGCCTTTGCTCCCGTGCAGCAGAACCATCCATTCCAATCAAAGGTGGCAGTAGGATTTTGGCCCAAGATCAGCACCGAGTTACCAAAGCCTATAAATAGCAAACGTATCCTATTTTTGATTATTGGCATAATATTGTTAATCTCAGTCTTCTGTGATTTTAGTAGCTTTCCAATTTATTAAAATTGAAGGTTAAAGGATTGGGGAAGTTGTTAAATGATTATTTTAGGACTGGGCTCAAATTAATATGATGTGCCAACTTGAAATGTTATGCCTAGCAGATGCCATATAACATTCCTATTAGTTACTAATTGGCTCGAAAGTGCTTAATTATCTTTTTCAAATATGGTGAACAGTTTTTTTTAAATACTTCTAGCTTTCCTGCTTGCACCCATTACCACCAGTTTTGCCCACTATGTCTCTTAGCAGTTCAGTTACTTAGTTACTCATTTATCCTTTCAGAAATCCTGCTACCTGTGATCTTTGTGCTAGCACTTGTGTGCTCCCTTATGAACTTTGGTTTTTTTAATATCTTATAACCTTGTTGTACTTTATATGGTTTTTTTTTTCTATTTTCACCTTAATACTGAAATAAAGTTATCTGGAGAATCGTGTTTGGGCATCATATACTTCACAGAGTTCCCTGCTTTTACCAGTGTTTTTATCTGAATGAGGGGGGAAATAATTTCTCTTTTTGATTTTGATCAACTTAGTTGCTCACCACTGTTTCATTAAAAGCTATATAATGTATGTATATAATGTATATAAGTATGGAACTGGTTGCAACCATCCTGTTTTCTAATGCTGTTATTTGGCTACCAACTGAGTCTTGTAACAGCCGTCAGTTTTAGGCCAGTGATTGCTTTTTCTTTTTCATGAGGAGTTAAGGTAGTTATCTTGCATTAAATTAAGAACCTTGTTGGTTTTTTTTTTTTTTAAATTCGAACCCGAGCTGTCGAGACATAGATGCAGTGGAGTGTTAGTGTGTCAAATTCAGTCACCATGGAGTGGAAAATCTTCGGTTGTATGTGCAAACTTTCTCTACTGGAGTCTTCCTGGGGTTTTGTTCCTGCTTATTTTCCCTGCTGGGTGTTTTGGTTTTTTTTTTTAAATGTCATTTCAATTAACCCTTGGAAACTTCTGAAAATTATTTTCCCTTCTATTTTTATTCTGACTTCTCTTGTTCTATACGAATATTTCTCCTTTTCTTCCACTTCTTGCGTGCAGTACTCTGCTTGCCCTTCTAGTTCCCGAATTTATCCCTTTTTGCTTTAGGGTAAGAGAGGAAATTACCATTTTTTGTTTCTGTTTTGAAAATGCCAGGGAAATTTGGAAGCTGCTGTTCCTGACGCGTGGTGGTGAGGTTGGCTGGGGGGCTCTGGGAGGGATGGGAAGGCAGGGACTCGGAGCAGGTCTAAGTACCAGGTACCCTGGTGCAGCTGGGGTTTGAAGCGGTGGCATGAAGGGATCCCTTTGAAGAAGAGCTGGCTCTCACCGAACCCCACTCCTGCTTCTCCCTGTGGGTAGTAGCGGTTGCACCGGCTGCGTAGAAATCTCATGCTTCGTGTTTTGCGACTTTTAGCTCTTAAAGAGTAGATACATCTTCAGCAAAAGCTAACTTGCACTTTCTTTGATCTTGAAAGTAGGTAACAAGAAACTTGCATTAGTTTTAATTTTCTCTGGCCAGCTTTATAAAGCTCAATTCAAAAACCAAAGTCCAAAATCAAAGCTCAATTTATTGTGGCCGCCATTGAATTCGGAGCACAGGAATGCGTTCCTATCATTGCAGCTCTGGTGGAGTGACAGTATCTAACGCTGAGAAGCAAATGTGGGAGTCCAGTGACTCCCAAACCGTGTCTTTCGGCATAACAGATCTGGAGAAGAATGGGCTGTACCCCCTCGGCTGTCCCTTCCTTGCTCAAAGATGTGTGAGAAAATAAAGTACTGTCTTAAACCACGCAAACACCTGCATGTCCCCTCGTATAAATACATTGTTCGGTAAGCGTTGTCTCTGGGTATGGCTGGATTCGCCTCCAGGAAGGCTTTTGCCTCCTGCTCTTCTCCTCCCTCCACACAAATGGTGCTGGTTCACATGATATCAAGTAGCACAAAATCCTTGCTTTCTAAACCCAGATCCGTGTTGTTGCTACATCCAGTCCTGGTTTATTTTGGGATGTTACCCGGTTTCCATAAGGAAAGGTGAGATTATCTCAGACATTCTCTTAAGATGTGCCCCACCAGTTATGGCACATTCTGTTTTGAGAGAATTGCTTCCTACTTGCTAGGAAAAAGGGTGGTGAAAATGTGGAAATTCTGCCTGTTAATAATCTGGAGGCTGCAAATTGTTTAGAAGGAGTTATGGAGACCAAATTGATGAATTCTGGCAAACCCTGAGATGGTGTAGTTGCATAGCTTACAGCCGAGGTTCTCCTTCAAACCGCAACCTTAATTCCTGCTTGTATGTTCATCCCTCCACTCCTTTCCTCGTATTTCAAAGACAAAAATAAGGCAAAACTTGTGCTCTTCCGTTATCTGGATCCAAGTTAATCACAGACACTCTTCCGTGCGTTCACCAGGACATTGCCATCTATTTGGGCACCGAAAATGACACCCTGTGCCCTTGCATCTAGTGCACAGAATTAAGCGTGTTCATTGGCATGGAACTGAAAATGAAATGGAAATGTCTGGTAGGCTGTGATACGTGGATGTTGTGCCCACCGTTGGTTACGTAGCCGCAAGTATGAAACTATGCATGCTCTGATTTTTGTTTCTGAGTGTTTCTGACGTTGTGAGCTTGTCTGCCCGCTGTTGGGAGTGTTTGGGAGCTGAATGCGTGATGTTGTTAGTGCTCCTATTTTTATTTTGTTGGTGCTTTTGCATCACTAATCAAATACAAGCCTCCTATTGTTCTCCCTGCAGCTTCCTTCCAGTATATGCTTATATTTAGTTATTTTAATAATAATACCCAGGGTTTGTAATCCTGAAAGAAGCCAGAGAGATGATAAACTCCTTTTCTGATTACTAAATGCGTTTGATTCCTATAACAGATGGCTGTTATTTGATATGCTGTTATTATCCAAGCTGTGCGGAGGGGCAGAAACTCGCCGGAGCAATGACTTGAAGGCATTAGAGGATGCCCGGTCCTCCCCGCGGAATGGCAGCAGTGATGCCATTTTACCCGACAGCTTCACTTCAGTTAGGAACAAATTGTTTTCAATCTCCTCTTCCCCCCCTGCCTCCCCTTGCCCCTGTCGCCCTCCCGGTGTTTGGGGGTGGCTGGGTGAGGGGTTCGGGCTGTTGGGTGCCCAGATTTTTGCTGGCAGAAGGCGGGCGGCGGTGCCGGCGCGGATTGGCTGCCCCCCTGCTCCCCTCTCCCTCTGCGCAGCCCCAGCCAGCGCCGCCGAATCTCGAAACAGCCCGATTTACATCCATTCATGAATCCGTGACGTCAGCACGCTTCTGGGCTTCTTTGCAGCAGGCTGCAGGATTGTGTGGGTGGAATTTCCTTTTATTTTGCAACACTTCCTTTTTTTTTTTTTTTTTGCCTTC
>VXBO01011939.1:189296-254039 GCA_013400135.1 Rhinoptilus africanus | reverse complement strand
TTTTGCCTTCCATCTTTTTAAAACAAGAAAATGGAGCATCACATAGGGAATCTTAATCCTTGTAAGTATTTAGGTGGAAATGTCTTTTTTTTGCAGCGTGTGTGCATGCGTGTGTGTGTTTAATGGTCAGCGTTACCCTTTCGCCATTTATTTCAGAAGGACAGATGGATGGTGCATTTGTGATGTGAGAGGCTGAAGAAATGGTGCTGAGGGAAGGGAAGAGGAAACATGAAACCTTAATTTATCCATCACAGCATCTAAATCTGATAGCTGGCCTGTCCTTTCGCCTGTCGGTGTGCTAGACATTTTTCAGTTGCAATTTTGCACGTTATCTTCTTGTGCCCCCCTTTTAAAGGGGAAGGGAATGGCAGTGGAGCATGGATATATATGGAACACACAGGGACTGACATAAGAATTACTAGAGATAGTATAAAGAAGCAGAATTGTATTTTTTTGCTGTGTAGGCAATTGTAATTTTTTTTCTCCTTGTGGGCTAATCGAACAATTCTTCTGTTGTGTTACAGTAATAAATAATTTAATTTATTTTTGAGACGAAGAGGAGACGTGTTTTTCTCTCTGTCAGCCGGGTAGGAATTTGTTCCTTTATTATTGAAAATAGCAGTTTGAGCTGTCTCTGTTGTGCTGAAGGCAGGATTTTTACCCCTCATTTTCCTAACCGATGAGGAAGCTGGGACTGCCGTTGCAGCTAATGGTACTGTTCACTGGGGTAAGATTTGTCATAGTCTCGCTTACCTGAATGGGGCATGATGTCATGTTTTCTCCCAATGAAATGAGGGGAGCTGCTCTTTATTTTTGTTTTGGGGAGGTGCTTTAGGTACTGCAATAGCTTTATCATGTCGAGCCACGTGTCTCTCTGAAGTAAATGAAAAATCGGGTATTTTAAGTTGATCTGGAGAAAGATGACATCAGGCCCATGTGTTTGGATATGCTGATTTTATCAATAGGCAGTCTGTTCGATAGAGGATACTGAAGGAACGTGTTTTGATTGATAATTTTGAGGGAGAAAATATGGAAATGTTTGAAATAAAAACCAAATGGGTGAGTGAAATGAGAGAGATTTTCAGCCGGTCTGAGCCGCAGACATGGGCACTTTTCACAGTGCCTGCTCCGTGTGTAGCCACAGACAGCTTGGGACAGCCTAGGGTGCGGAGGTTCAAGTTGTCGTTGGTGTCAAAGTTTTTGTTACTATCCTTTTTTTTGTGTCCCCAAATTTATGCGGGGTTTTGTTTCTAGAGACAACCCTTTGAAGTCTCTGTGGCAGACTTCGGCTGTGAAAAACTAATAATAAATCATGATTTTGATGTAGCGGGGGGGTTTGTATGTTTGTTTTGCTTTAATGCCAGTTTTGTGTCCTGTAGTTTGGGCCTCCAGTCTGATTCTTTGATCTAGAATGGTCCTGTCATTCAGATTTGTCTTTGTCCCCTGCTGCCTGATAGTTTAATTTATAGCTGGCATTCATTTTCACCCCTGTGCCTGGAACTAGCAAATAACTTCTAGCACAGAATGTATGGTAGGGACTCCTACCGCTTCTCAGCTCTATGTCAACTTGTGTTTAAAAATGCATGGGTTGTTGGGTTTTGGTTTTTGTTTTTTGTCTTTTGGTGTTTTTTTTTTTTCTGGTGGCATTACTAACCTTCCTCTTTTGTCCCCTATTGTCAAGAGTTGGTAAGTGGCTTATCTCCAGTGGATCAGAAAATTGACTAGTGATTTAGTTGAAAAACTCTTCAGAGGTAAGCAGTTTCACAATTAGTAGTTGTTAAAACATGGTTCTGCTCTAAGCAGAGGCAGGATAAGAAAGGTTTTACAGTATTTCCTGTTTTCTTATGGCTTTTTTTTACAGCAAATGTGAGGTGGTGACTGATTAGACTGGAGTAGTTTGTATCCAGTACCTGTTCCAGGCTTTCTGCGGTTAAGGTGTGTGGAGTGGATTTCAAATAGTAAGACTTCTCAAAATGGCAGACTCTGTAAATAAAGCTTTCGTACATAAAAATAAAGGAAGTCTTACGTTAGTGATACAGACAGATTTAAAATTGGTGCAGATTTCTCTTCAGCTGTGGTCCCTGGAGCAAGGGTAGGCAGGGGAAGGCGCCCCAACCTTGCCGTGCATCGAACATTTTAGCCAAGCTCTCGCCTGAGACCCGTGTTTGGAGGAAGGCAGCAGCAGACTTACTGCTCTTACAACTTCTAGTGAGTTTCTCGGCCATAACCGAATTGAAATAAGTTGACTGAGGCAAACGTTACCTCTGCATCTGCAGCAGAGGCTGAAGCTCACAGGGATTTGGCACTTTGGCAAGCCCCGGCCAGTTTGTGGGACTTTTTTGGGTGTTTTAATCCCTCCTTGGCAAATATGTCCTCTGCATGGGTTTAGTCTTTTGTAGGCTTCTGTTTTTGTGACCTTACAGCAAATCACACTTGCTTCTTGGGGAAGAGGGGGGAAATATTTCACCTAAACCAGATAGTGCTTTGGGCTGAAGAGCAAGTTGGCAGCTGCAGCAGGAATACTGAGAGCAGAAACACTGTGCACTTACTCCCACCCCTGTAAATACTCAGCGTGGATTTTGACCCCTGTCCTCCTTCCCTGTTTACAACTTCAACCGAAACGTTGGCCGTTGGAGAGGGTTCAAAGGCATTAGCAACAACTGGGTGTACGCCAGGGTGAAGAATGGATTTTATTTTTTTTTCTTCTGCGTAAAGTACGTGGGTTTTATGATCCTCCAGCGAACCTGTAGTTGCTTGTGCTGTTTCTTCTGGAGCGGTTGCTGGCTCAGCCTGAGAGGTGCCGTAAGGGAAGGGAGGAGAGAAGTCCTGGCGTGTGGGTGGGAGGCTGGACTTTTTCCAGCGTAGTGGGCTTGAGGAATGGAGGTCTGTCTGTGTGGACATTTTCTTCATTCCTAGGATATTTGTCCTTTCCTGTCCCCAACCCCTTACTCTGATACCTTCTGAAGGATACCAACATCAGAAATGCAGTTGCACAGCTGTAACTTTTCTGCTGAAACACATCTAACCTCACCGTCCTTTTGTGCCTGAGGAGTTTCTCCAATGTCGGTTTGCCAACCGTAGCCAAGAAGTGAGCTGGTAGGGATGAACCGAGGGGCTGAGCGTTGCGTTGGAAGGTCTCTGCAGGGTCTCAGATGGCACATGTCATGTCAGGCCTCCGTGGGCTTCTCTGCGCTTCTCCAGTCCGTAACTGTGTGTTGTGTGTGCTGTCTTGATCGCGTTACCATCACGTAAAGCTCTAGTGGCCTAAGAATAGGATCACACCTCTGGGATGCTGCTCTAACCCCTTGCGCTGTGTCGGTAATACGCGCTTAATAGAGGCTCCTGAGCAAGTCATTGTGCTGCTTCTCTGACAAGGAGTAATCCTCTTTGCTCGTGGAAGTGTTATGGTGCTTACTAAATACAACTTAGTACTCCTGTCGTTTCTCATCTGAGAGATCTGCCAGCTGGATTTCCAGTGTCCCCTTCCCATCAGATGCCCACACTCACAAGTTCCCGTACACCTAGCGTAATGGTGATAGAGGCCAAAGCATTGCACGTACCCCAGTAATTTTTGTACTTTCGTACAAAAATACAAATAGTCATTTGGTTACTTTCATACTGGGTATGAAGCATGTAAGCTGTTAGTGCTGAAAAGTTTGTGTGTGTAGCTTTTACGTATCAAGTGTGCTTTGCAAATACTGAATAATTCATGGCTACTACAAAAATAAGAGCAAGTGTGTGAGTGAATTTACCTGAGACCAGTTTGATGCCTCACATGAATTTAAGCGAGAGTTTGATTCATTCACTGGATTCCTGAAAATAGCACTTTGGTATTGATCTTCATCCTCGAAGATCTGTCAGACATTAATTAATCTTAACTCTACTCCTTAGAGGAAAATATGATGTTTCGGTTCTGTAAGTGAGGGAAATTATGAGACAGTGTTTGTTGGTAATACTGGAACATTTTAATGGCTTCATGTGGCAATGTCAAAGCAGCTGTAGGGTGTCTGTGAAGCTAATTTTGAGGTTTTGCTGGGTTTTGTAGTTGTAAAATATTTGAATTTAAATCCTTTAATCTGTTGTTGCTGTATAGTAATATAACATGGATCTTTAATGAGGTAAGAAAAAAATTCTTGCAGAATTCCGAAGACTGGTGAGAGAAAAGGAGTGGAGCAGAGCCTGAAGTCTGGGACTGGGTTTTAAAAGTTGTTTTGTACTATGAAGACAGCTGGGAAGATGAAAGAGTGTAGCTTAAGGTCATTTCTAAATTTTGATCTAAGACAAATTCCAGTAGTAATTCAGTAGTATAAAAGACTAATCAGCGTTTAGTGTGTCTCTTCTGCCAGCTAAATGCTTTACAGTGGTATTGATGGGCCTGTGGTGGAGGGTATTGATGGCCAATGAGACACCAGAACAGGGTGTATGAACCTGCTGGTGTTTAGTGTCTGCAGCCAGAGCCAGGGCAAACGGAAGCAGCAAATGGGCATGCAAAGTTAAACCTGTTTTTGTGAGGTTCTTGTAACGGTGTGGTATGAGACGGCCTGTGGTTTGTTACCCCGACCTATCCCCAAAGGCAGGTGGCTGATGGATTGTCCTTTCTTCAAAACCGAGGGCCTCGGCTGGGAAGCAGAGAGAAGGGCTGCTTTGCAACAGGAGTGTGTAGTGCTGAAATCCTGCAGGAGTGCCAGAGTCGTTACACAACCTCACTGATGCCTGTGGCATCGGGTTACGCAATTTCTGAGCAGAAGAACGCGAAGCCCTGGAAGAACACAGCAGCATTTCAGCAGATCCAAAAATACCTTATCCAGGGTAGGGGAAGCGTTTGTGTATGTGGTGCTGAGCATACCCTTATGTAAGCTGCTTATTTCACAAGCGGGGCTTTGGGAAGCTGGCAGGTGAAACGGGAACCAGTCCCACTTCCGCTGGAATCGGCTGAAGAGGTCTCCCCGAGTACAAGGGAGAGGGGATCACCTCTTTGTCTGCCTTGTTCGCAAAGGTGATTTTTATTTTTTTTTCTTTTCTTTGTTTGTTCATAGTGTCAAAAAAAAGAAGTGGATGCTAGATATTTTATTTCCAAATCAAGCACTACTTCTCTACACACCACACACCCCCCCACCAGATTTGTGACCTTATGTTGAAGGAGTTCCTGGTTAAATACGTCTAGTGTTTGTGAAGGCAGAAATTCATTCCTATGTGGAGAGACAGTGGAGATGCACAAATTTCATGTAGGGATAAGAGTCAACACAGTTCTTCTAAGGTGAAGTAATGCCCTGGGAATCTATTACATTTCTTTGGGGGAGTAAAGAGCATGTGAGGAAAGGGGATCTGGTTGGTACAATCTGTTGGAATTTTGGCAAGACTCTAAAAGAAGCTAAACAGCTATAAAATAACAGGGATACCCCTGCTGCAGACGGATGGCGTGAAATAAGAGTAGGGATAAATAGTAATGTTGAAACATCCTTCTCTAGAAGGAGTTGTCATATGGCTCTGCTTTGGAGATGGCACTACTCGTACTCTTTTTCCCCCTCCTCTTTCCTTATCCCGATCATTTAGGAATGTGCTGGAGCAAGAGCACTTAGGCTGTAAGCTCCGGAAGTGAGTTCTTCAGGGTAATGAACACGTAAGCCAATTGCAGAGAGTACTGGAAGGCTCTTATGAACTTGGGTAATAAAATGTCAGTCAAATTTAGTGTTGATTAAATCCAATTTAATCTTTACATCCTGTAAACAAGAATTAGGCTCTGAACTAGCTTTTTCCTGCTCAAGAACAAGATCTTAAGGTTGTAAGAGACCTATGGAAGTTAGCTCAGTGTCCTGAAGCACGCTTAGACGTCAGGTAGCATAAGAGGAATAGTTAGGAAGGAAATGAAGAACGAAAATGCTCATTATGCCCGTGTATGTTTCTGTGGTGTGCCCTCCTCAGGGGTTCTGTCTGCGGTCGTACTCCCCCATTCCTAAACTGGTGCAGGAGAGATGGAAAAGGTGTAGAGAGGTGATCAAAGATACAGAAGAACAGCTTCACAGGGTGAATGAGTGGCTAGTGTGGGAATTTGTAGGCTTGAAAAAAAGCTGTCGGAGAGGAGGGTAAATGCCCAGCTGGCATTAAGAAGGTCAGTAGGGTCCAGGTGTCATTGAAACTGGTTGTTCAAAGAATGGAGTTAGATGAGCGATGCAAAGTGAAGAATGGTTAGTGGTACCTTACCCAACGTACAGCTAAGCTACGAATCTCCTTGCCGCAGCATAGTGGTTGCCAAAGTGTTCTGGTTAAAAAATTTACATGTTTACACAGGAAAAATGTAGTTGTGGGCTATAGAATAGAAAAATAGCACTGTGTGCTGCTGACAGAGAGTCAGTGAGCTGCAAATCCTGGGGAACTGGTGGGAGCGCCCTGGGGAGGTTTCGCTATCTGTGGATCCTTTTCTTGGGCTTTGGAGGCAGGAAATGGGGATAGATGAACCTGTCGTTCTGGCGTGGTGCGGTTTTGTCTTAGGCTGTAGTCTAGGGGCTGCTTATTTCTGCTCTGGAAGGCTTAGGAGGAATGGGTAAGACGCATAGCAAACCTCCGGCTGGCTCTGTGAGCAGAGCTTTAATTCAGCCATTGTGAATGTTTCTTGGCTGGTATACCGTCCCGTTTTTGTCATTGTCAGGAAGGGTTCAGACCAGAGAGCTAGGCGGAGTTCTCTTCCTCACCAATACAGTGACAGACAAAAGTATAGTACAACTGTAAAATCACTTTTTCCAAAAATTATGCGTCCCTGCTTTAGGATAGGCTGAATATATTGAATAAAGACTAAGCTAAGTCAGCAGAGACATGAATTCAGACTCTGTTGTGGTAATACGGACATAGCTCCATACAACAGAGTTACCTGTCTGTGGTTGCACGTGCTTAATGCCTGTGGCTCTGTTCAAATATTTTGTTAGCATTTTAGAATGATCATGATAGTTGCAAACCCTGAGCAGTTCCTGCTGCGTAGCTGGTGTCTGCAGGAGTTAGTTGTCTTATGGTGAGATGGCATCCAGGTATTTACTGGAGAAAGGAATGAAAAGTAGATATTCTGGTCAGTATTCTGCAGTAGGTGCAGAAGTAGTGTCGTGTTTGTCTGACAACCAGAAAGAAGAGGATAAAGCACAAAAAAAGCCGGTGTTACAACACTTCAGTTTTCCCAGATGAATCGGATGTTGCCTTGTAGGGTACGTGCACAAATGTGCTCAGAGCTGTTGCAGTGACAGGTAGAAAGTCTCAAGTAGGTCAGATGAATAATTTTCAGCTGTTTCATCAGAAATTAATTATGTTTTGGCGGTGTCATAATTGTAATATTGAAAAATAAGGCTGAGCATTCACGGGGGTGGGAGATGGGACACATGTTGTGATGTGGAAGAAGCATCCTTCCTTGGAGAAGCGGTGCGTCCCGAGAAAGAGATTGATTGCCTAAAAAACCACAAGCTTTTGCCTTGGGCTTCTCCGTAGTTAGCTTAAAGGCTAGCCCATAAAGCGAGCTACACTGTTTTTTTTTTTGTTTTTTTACCAGAAGGGAAAGGAAGGCAGAGCAATTCTGGGTGAAGCTTCAGGATATGTTCATTTGCAATTCCTTCCTGTGAATACCTCAAAAAAACCCCAAAACTAAACCCAAACCCCTGAAAACAAAGAGGTTGCATTTTGATGATGTGTAACTCGTTCTCTATAAAAAAATCTGCTACAGTTGTGTTCAAAGCAGCCATGTGAAACACAAGCTTATATTCCAAGTAATGTAAAAACCTACACCTGCAGCCTAAGAGGAGTGTCTGATCCACTCATACAGCACTTTCCTCACCAAGAGACCAGGGAAAAGAAAAAGTTGGTTGGAATCCTGCGAAATAAAATCCTGTGATTTCAAACCCCGGAGGTCACAGTGACAGCCAAAGCTCTGGTACTTGCCAGCTCGGCAGCTCTCAGTTCTTTCCCGTGCTAAAGTTGTATGATGTGCAAGGTCAAGAGGTGAGAGAGGACTGTATCAACCAGTTGTAAAAATTCCCTGTAGAAATCGAGAGATAATCACGAGGGGCAGGAGAACCCAGGTTCAAGTGAGATAACTATACTTTATAAGTATAGATGTGTCAGCCCCACCATTCAACTTGGTGTCATCTGCAAACTGGCTGAAGGTGCTCTCCATCCCCCATCTATGCCATTGGTGAAGATACTGAACAGTACTGGTCCCAGTACAGAGCCCTGAGGGACACCACTTGTCACCCCTCTCCGTCTGGACTTGAGTTGCTGACCACCCTCTGGATGCGACCATCCAGCCAGTTCCTCATCCACCAAACAGTCCATCCATCAAATCCGTAGCTCTCCAGTTTACAGAGAAGGATGTTGCGGGGGACTGTGTCGAAGGCCTTAACAGAAGCCCAGATGGACGACATCTGTAGCTCTTCCCTTGTACACTGATGTAGTCACTGCATCCTAGAAGGCCACTGGGGTGGTCAGGCAGGACTTGCCCTTGGTGAAGCCATGCTGGCTGGCTCAGATCACCTCCCTGTCCTCCATGCACTGTAGCGTAGCTTCTAGGAGGAGCTGCTCCATGGTCTTCCCAGGCAGAGAGGTGAGGCTGACCGGGCAGTAGTTGCCAAGGTTTTCCTTTCTACCCTTCTAAAATGGGTGCAACATTTTCCTTTTTCCAGTCAGTCAGTGGGGAGTTATCTGACTGCCGTGACTTTTCAAGTCATGAATATAAGTAGGGATATGGACAGGAATCTCTTCTGTCCTTGATATTTGCCATGTTTGCTTGCTACCAGTCTGCTAGGTTCTGCCAGCTGCTCTTTTTTCTGCCCTTAAAAGCGGATCAGGCAGTTGCTTTTATTTCCTTTGCATATTGGAAATGCAAGCATAGAATGTGCCTGACTGGGTAACATAGGGAATAGTGCTTCAGGGGAACTAACTTAATACTGCTGGCCGATCGCGCTGTTAGGAAATGGAGCGGCGACCGCTTTGTACTTAGGCAACCTTTACAGCATACTAACATTTTGTTTGTGTGCTGTGTCTGGAATTGTGATTTGCTACTCTATTTTTAGCACAGCTCTTTAAAGGAGAAACTTACATTATGGTCCATGCAAGGCATCTGTTTAACTCTGCCCTGTCTTCAAACCTGACCCTTGCTTTGACACTGATAAATTTGGGCTGGTGTGGGCAGGCGCCTGCTTTGGTTGCTCTGTGTGTGAGAACACTTACTGGAGGGATGTTTCCAGGGGGAGACACAGTATCAGGCAATGGGGGAGCACGCCGTGTGGTAACTGTTTCACTCCCTCCGGTGCTGTTTGGGGTAAATTCTCGCTTTTCTAATAGTTTTAAACTGCATTTCGGGCTGCCTGGTGTGTTGAGGTGCAGCTTCTCTCTTTCCAGAAGAGTTGCGCTTTGGGCACCTTCTGTCTGGGCACAATCGGATTTTGCCTGGATAAAGGGTTTGCCTGGAAATGGAATCGCTTACAGGAAGTTGTGATGGTATGAATTTACATCGAGCCTCGAATTCCTCATAGACGTAAAATAAATTTGTTAGCTGCAAAGTGCGTGAACTCATCACAAGAGTGCAAATCAGAGGGTCTGCCCGGACGTCTGCTTTTGCAGAAGCACTTTGTGAAATCGGAGTATCTTAAACACGCACACAGTCCTCCCACACCCCCAGCTCCCAGCTTCTGGCGTGAAGGCTGCTACAGCAGGAGCGTGGCTAGGACAGAAACAGAACACTGCTCGGCTCTGCTCTTCACTGGAGCAGTTAAGGAGGCACATGCAGATCATATACATCCCCAAGGGCAAACCGTCTATATATAATGAACCTTTAAACTTTCAAGAAAACGTTTTTCTTTGCATTGAATGAAATTAAGATTTCTTTTATTGGGAAGAGTTCACCATGAGCAATCTCGGCCGTATCTTTGGGACTCTGACCAAAGGAATAGGGGAGGCCTAATGATAAAGCTTGACAGATGCTCCTCATCCCTTGCTTGAAGACATGGCAAGGTCGAAGACAACCTAATTTGCCTGTGCTAAATCAAATTTTCCTAAGGAAAGAGATTGCACGTTGCAGAATTTACTGTAATATAAGATAATTAAAAAAATAATTTTCCCAACAAGTCAGCATTGATAACGTTGTGGTAGAAGCTGCCTTCCACCCCCCACCAGTGTCTCTGGACCGCTTTACTTCAAGTTGGCTTGAAACGAAGTTGGTTTAAAGTAAATGCTGCTGTCTCATGCTCCCAAAACACTGAGCTCACTACACCTCTCAAGAATCGGGCTGCTTATGGGAGTAACTAAACAAGGCCGTATCATGCCAGTTTGGAAATAATTTTGTAACTTTGCATGCCGCCTCTCCCCGTGAAGCAGATACAGTGGCATATAAGATGGCAGGGCATTGTGCTTAAAGGCTTTTTTTCCTTTGAAAGAGCTATGTCTCAGAGAAGGCAATTTGATGTGGTAAGAGACAGCTGTGCTGGCTCCAAATCCGGAGTTTTGTGCTCGGCTGGGCTGTCGTGGCCATGGCTGGGCTGCGTTGGGAGGGAGGTTGAACCTGATAACTTCCAGAGGTCCTTTCCAGCCAATATCCCTGTGGTTCTGTGCTCAGCCTACAGCACAGAAAATGCTGTCGACTTGCCTAAACACCGTCTTTTTATTAAGATCAGAAAAAAAGGGTTTTTTCTGTTCACGTTTGCACCATCTGCTGCGTGGAGCCCCCATCTCGGTGGGAGACTGCAGGCGTCGGTAGGGCCAATAATCCCAGAGCCGAAGTGAACCGAGGGTCACGGTGCTCTCGTAGCTATTAGCAGCGTAGTGTATGTGTGGTGCGGCCCTTCAGCAGTGGGGTGGGGGAGAGAGGCCTAACTTTCCAAGCAAGAAATGCGTGAGGGGAGGAGTCGTTGTGTATGATGCTGATAATCCATTTAGAAATCAGGAAAATATGAAATATGTACAGGAAAAACTGTTCTTTCTCGGTTAAATCTTACACGACCATGCACTGTGAAATCAGAAAACTATGTAGAAAAAAAATCCTAGCCTTTATTAGATCCTGTATTTTGAGAATTGTGTAACAGAAAGACAGTTTTATCCTCCATGTCTGATTTAATCCTTAATGTACTTCCCATTGTTTAAGTTTAAGGTGCTGTTGGGATGCTGCTACCCCAGATTCTTGTTTTGGCTCTTGCCCTGGGGTTTTTTGCAGGGAAACTGCCTGACGCTTTATTTACATTGCTTAATTTGCTGTGCGCTGGAAAGCAGATTCCTCTGGAGGAACACTGGTCACATTCCACTTCTGCTCAGAGCATCACTTGTCTCTCTCAGACTTCTGGAAGTGAGCAGGGGCAGTGGCCAGGAGCGCTGAACTGGAGTTGGTCTGGTATTTTCTGAAATTCTGTTCAGGTCTAAACATTTCCCTTTTCTTCCTTATATCGACAACAAAATCTGTGATGGGTCACTGTAAGGCTGGTCACAGGTAGGTCAGGAGGAACCATCCCCGTACAAGTCTCATTCAGCTCCTTTACTGGTATGGACCGTGCTGCAATTTTTGCCGCACTTGCTGTTTTGCTTTCTTTTTAAGAATGAAGTTTACAGCCTAAACAATGTTTTTCTTATACAGCTTTTATGCCTACCCCATGGGATTGGGCAGAAACAACGGAAAAAGGCTCCTGGCTGTTCCCATTTGCTGCTTCTGCTGTTGGAGGGGACTGAGACCCGGAGCACGAGTTTTCATACCCTGGGCTGAAGGTCTTTTATCTCCCATCTCTGAAATGACCTCACCTCGAGAAGTTGTGGAGCTGAGGTGTTCCCTTTCCATTGGCTCCGTGCTACCTGGCCACCTCTTTCTTCCTTCCAGTGGCTGTTTGCCAAGCCCGGGACTTTGCACCCAGTGTAACTGATCTTACTTTTTAACAAAATAGTTTCTGTTAATGCCTTTTTTTTTTTTTTACACCCCTCTCAACTTCATAAGGAATTTCAAATTGGACTTTGTTCCATGTTACAGGATGAATGCGCTTAACTACGCCGGGTGCCAGTGTAGGGACTTGTGTTTCAGAGGCGGCTCTCCCCCAGCAGAGCGCTTTGGCGCTGGGCAGCGATCGCAGCGCGGCCCCTGGCTCTGTGGGAAGGTGGAACTACTCTGGGTTGTGGAAAAAGGGTCTTTTGGTGGAGCATGTCGCAAGAGATGGGGGAACTTTTTAAAAGGGACGCCAGCTCTGAATTTATACGTGACCTACCAGGAACTTCATGCAGGGAGAAGGCAGAGAGCAGTGGGAGGAGATGCTCCTCAGGCTTACGGAGAGGAGATCAGAGGGGAGGGTGTACTCTTCCTGTGAAGCTCTCCAAGTCTTAGTTGTTTATGAGGGTGACATGCATGTGGTTAGAGAATGTAACATATCGTGCTACCTTGAACTTGAAAGGATTAAACTAAAGGACCGGGATGGTCATAAATAGACGAGGCTCTGAGGGAGCAGCTACAAACCGTGCCCTGGTGATGTTACCTGAAATAAAAGCCCTCGAAACCAAAAGTANTTTTCTCACACAGTAAGAAACAATTATTTTAGAAACAAAGCACAGGCCTGCCCTTGGTAACAGTGGAGTCAGGGTACCTGTCTCGCTGGGCTTTGGTTCTCTAGCGCCTCGTCTCGAGGGTTTGCAGAGGAATCCTGAGCTTGTGGGCTGTGCCAGACCCAGAAACTGGACTCAAACCTGACCTGAGCTGGGAAACACCTGGGGGTCAGCTCCAGTCTGATAAGTGCTATAGTAACCATGAAGAAACAGCACTTTGCTTTCACGGTTTCGACCTTTAGGCTTTTGTTTCAAACTTGTGGTGTTTGTTTACCAGGTAATTCCTGCAGGAGGTTACCGAGAGTACTGCGTGAGCGGAGTTTCTGTTGGAATAATTTATTTGCTTCTTGTAGGGCAGTAATTATTTACTAAGTATCAGCAGTTGTCTGGAATGTCTAGTTAATTATCAGCTCGCCTCTGTGAAAGCGCACCTAGTGAAAATACTTCAATAAAAAATTGAAAGTTGTTCTTTTTCCTCTCGTTTCAGGTACTGGATCCATGTGTCACATCTGAATCGTGTTGTGCTGATTCTCTAAGTACCAGCTCAGACCATCTCCTTGATGCACACTCACGGCATCATGGCCAGTACTCAGGAGCGCCTGAGCTTGTCTTCCTCTCCAAACTCGGTCGGCAAAGCTTTCTGTGAAGATAAAGACTTTAGTAGGTTACACGATGAACGTGCGCCTACTGGAAACCACCCGTCCCCCGAGCTCATAGAGGATGTGCGTGAGAAGGGCTTGCTGCAGGCAGACCTCATCGAGAACATGAGCAGCCCGGTCACTGCAGCAGTGCTGACCAGCATCAGCGAGGACTCCAGGGACCAATTTGAGAACAGCGTGCTGCAGCTGCGAGAGCAGGACGAGTCTGAAACAGCCATTCCTCAGGGCAACAGGAACACTATGGATGGAGAGAGCAACAGTGGAGCGGATGATGTTAAAGTCCAGTTCAACAGATCAGGCAGTGGGAGCGGTGGGTTTCTTGAAGGACTTTTTGGCTGTCTGAGGCCCGTGTGGAACATCATAGGCAAGGCATACTCCACGGACTACAAACTGCAACAGCAAGGTAAGCAGGGAAGGAGACCTTATTGCTTCTTGGGGCAATCTGTGAAGATAAAGAAAGCAACGTAGGGATTTTTCCCAGCTTTCCATGTGACTGTTTTTGTCTCATGCAGCCCCATTTTGGGGTTGCAAAGAGAAATCCTGCAGCGTACAGCCAACTGCTGTCATTTGTAGCAAAGGCAGTTCATGATGGAGTCAAAACTATTGCCTGTTCTGACCCATGACATGGGCTGTTGTGACAAGGTCTGAATCTGAGCTGAGTATTTGCGTAAGTGAGGGTCAGAAAGAATTGTGTTGAACACAGGGATTGTATCAACTACTTAATTTCTGTGGTTTTTTCATGCCAGATGAAAACCACAGGCACCGGGATTTTCATCATGCCAGATGATAGTCATTGACATAGGCATTTCCACTCCAGTGCGTGTGTGAGGGCTGTCTCCAGCTGACCGCCAAATAGCAGGAGGATTGCTTCTCCATGGGCATATCATGTGAACTTTTACGTCTTTTTGTTCAGGAGTAATTTTACTCTTTAAAATATCATTAGTACTTATCTTTCCAGAAATATGTCCTTTCATGTTGATACCTTTTTTCATTTAGATGTATAAGTGTAAATATATAAATGTATATATAAGGGCGTGCGTGAGTATAAGTATATAAACTATGTAGTTTAGGAATAAGTAGTGTCCCAGTCAGTCACATATATGTATCTTTAGGGGTTACTGAAAGCTAAAGAGCAGGGTACGATCTGCCTTTGGTGTCTGCTTTCTCCCCTCGCGCAGGGGGAGGGAAGCGGCAGATGGGAAAAGAACAAGCTGTCGTTAGAATTAAGGAGCTGAAATGGTTGAGGCTTAGTGAAAATGGGAACAGCCTGGCCACCGTACTGTACCGCGGGGCAGAGGTCTCCAGTATTGCTGTGATCGTGACTCAGTGTTAATCAAATGGTTTTCTGGCGCAGACAAATTGTAAGATAAGTGGTCAGAGAACCCAGCGGAGTGGTTCATACGTCAACCCCAGCGCTGGGGTGGGGAGCAGTTCCTAATGTGGGGGGACAGAGCTGTTAAATGACGTGTTGGGTGAATCTGCCTTGACATAAGTGTGCTCCTTCCTAGAGTTAGTAGTTTCCAGGTCGTGACTCTGAGCAGGGAAGCACACCCCTGCGCGGCAGAACGGCGGGTGTCTGCTCAGCAAGAGTGTGCTTGGGTTTGAAATCCTTTGGCAAAGTTGGTTCTAAGTTCTGTCTGCACGTTGTAGACTGGGTATGTCACACAGTGTTGAGTCTATAAATAAAAAAAGTGACTGAAAATTCCTTGGGGAATTAACACCGTTGGGGTGATTGCAAAATAGGTGGAGTCAGACGCGGCGAGTTCTGGAAGAGACTGTGTCTGGCCGGGGGCGCACGCCTTGTGAAGGAAAAGGAGCTGCAGAGCAGTCGGGTGACACTCGGAGCAGGCACGGTGTCAGTATGTCTGTGTTACAGACGCTCCGTGTTTTTCAGTGAAGCTGAAACTTCCCAGGAAAGGACACGGATGCAGTTACATTGGCTGCTTCCAGCAATTCTGGGACTGCCCCATGCAAGCGGTGTCTCACCAGCTCAGACTTCTCTCATCGCTGGGAGCTGCTGAGCTGTCACAGGCTGGCATCTGCCTGCGAGCTGGGACGGGAGCTTCGGGAAAGCGACCTGTGAGCCAAGAGATCACATTTCCCGCAGAACTGGGACAGCAGATGTGTTGCAGCCCACAGTTCAGTGTGTGCTTTGATGGCCCACAGGGGAGACTTTCTTTTGTATGAAAGTCACTAATAAAAAGGATTGAAGCACTAACTGAACTGAACTGAATGAAAATGAGCGTCTGAGGGTGTTGGTGTGTTTGGGGGGTGCACGTACTCCTCTTCGTACGCACAGAAAGTATCTTTCTATTCTCGGGGTCACGAGCGCATCGGAGCCACAGATTCATGGACGCTTTGCAGCCTGCTGTTGGCATTAGGCCCTTCCTAAAAGGGCAGTTTTGAAATGGTTACAGGTTGGGTAAGGCTGAGGATTAATTGGGATCTGCTGTATGTGGCCTGGGTGGTTTAGCTGCACCTTCACTGTCTTCACCATCTTAAGTGAGAGTGAAGGTAAGATTTACTTTTAAAAAATTTTTTTTTCCTCTGGAGCTGATCAGTTGGGCAGATGTCTGGTGGAATAGTACACTTCTATTACCCAAGCATAAACCTTTTAAAACTTGCTTCTATGCTAAAGCATGAGGATTTTGTCAGAATATTCATGTTCTGTTTCCCAGATTATCTCATTCTTGCTTCTTGCCACCAGAAAATCTTCTTTGTGTGCGTTTCGTCAGCTGCACACAAGCCAATAGTTTAGTAACTGGTGTACGTGATTGCATTTATTTTTGCTGTCTTTTAACAAGAGCACAGAGGATGGAGGGTTTGTGCTTGTGCAGGTGTTAATGCATTTGGAGAAGATGGGCTGAGGAAACTTCTCTGGCCCTTCTAGCAGTAAGGAGAGGCTTGCGGTGGCCTTTTCTTCCCCTGAGAGCTTATTTCCAGCTTTGGGCTGGTGCCGTAGATCTGTGCAGATGATTTTTTCCCCTTTTCATGAAACAGCTACCGTAAGCCTGAGAGTCCTCTTTGCTGGGTTAAAAATTGGCTGGAGGGCCAGGCCCGGAGAGTGGTGGTGAAGGGAGTTAAATCCAGATGGCGGCTGGTCACAAATGGTGTTTCACAGGGCTTGGTATTGGGGCCAGTTCTCTTTAATATCTTTACCTGGACGAGGGGATGGGGTCCACCTGCAGTAAGTTTGCATATGACACCAAGTTGGGTGGGAGTGTCGACCTCCTTGAGGGGAGAAAGGCCTTGCTGAGGGGTCTGGACAGGCTTGATCCAGGGCAATGGTGTGAGGTTCAACAAGGGCAAGTGCCGGGTCCTGCACTTGGGTCACACCAACCTCTTGAACGCTACAGGCCTGGGGCAGAGTGGCTGGAGAGCTGGGGGGGTTCAGCCTGGAGAGAAGGAGGCTGAGGGGAGACCTTCTCGCTCTCTGCAACTCCCTGAAAGGAGGGGGGAGCCAGGGGGGGTCGGGCTCTTCTCCCAAGGAACAGGCCATGGGACAAGAGGAAACGGCCTCAAGTTGCACCAGGGAAGGTTTAGGATTAATATTGGGAAAACTTTCACAACTTAAAGGATTGTCCAGCATTGTAAGAGGCTGCCCAGGGCAGTGGTGGAGTCGCCATCCCTGGGAGTATCTAAAAGGTGGGCAGACGTGGTGCTTAGAGATGCAGTTTAATGGTGGGTTTTGTCAGTGTGAGGTTGATGGTTGGACTCAATGATCTGAAAGGCCCCTTCCCACCTAGGCAATGCTGTGATTCTGAGCCCAGACCAGGGGCAGACCTTTGCGTTGGGCTGCATCAGCAACTGGGGTAGAAGCCCAGTTTGGACCTGCAGCCACAGGGGTGGGAGTTTTGTTGCCTGCAGATGCTTCCTAGTACTTTTTGCTGTTCATCAGCATGCCCACTTGCCCACTTTGGATCTCCTGCAGGCCCAAACTCTAGGACATGGTGGTGGTGGTGTGGTTGAAAGTCGTAAAATAGAAATAGGTTTCATGCCCTTTGCAAATGCCTGATACTTGGGTCCATGTTGTCTGCGAAGGCTTGGCTGCTGACTTGGTGAATGGGGGGAAAAATAAGAATAACTTTTACGTGATTCCACGTTATCTTCTTGTTGAAATTACTCCTTGAGTTTCCTTCTCAGCATCTGAGATGGTCATCGAGAGGAGTGTGTTTCTGTTCTTCCTTAAGGACCCGCGCTGGGCAGAGCTTTGGTCAGCTGGAAGCTGCGTCGGGGTGGTCTCTTGGTTGATTAAGCAGTGCCAATTGCTGCTGTTAATTGCTCTGCCTACTTGGTGAGTAGTCATTCCTTCAGGGAGCTTTCACTTTTGTATTGTTCAGTGGCTGCCAGTTGATTATCTGAGCTTTAAGTATTTTGGATTTGACCCATAAAATCACTCCTGACTGTGGTTTTCCAGTTGTTTACCCTGATTTCTAAAGGCTGCTGGTGAGTGCTTTCAGGGAGATAAACTTAGTTCTTTAATTTGCATCTACCTATTACTTAATTCGGATTGTTGGGACTCTAGCACTTTATAGTAAGACTCGTTTGTGTTTCTACAAACTCATTAGGCTTCCGAGCCGTTTCCTTTGGATGAAGAAGATGTCTTCAGGAGTTGCTTTCACCTTCCCTTTCACGAGATACATGTTGACCGTCATCGTGTGCGTTTTTGTGCAGACCTGCAGAGCAAGGTGCTTTATGAAGTGTGCTTGGTTCGTGGGTTTTTTTGTACAGCAGAGATGCTTCTTGTCCTGATGCCAACGCTGGCGAGCAGCCAGCGCTGGCAAAGAAAAAATTTGCTTCAAATAGATTGACTTGATGGCTCAGGCTGCTCCTGTGTTTCTTCCCCATGGGAAACAGATTCCCATCATTCTGCTCAAACGGTTCTTAATCACCTTAGAAACGCAAGCTCTTGCGTAATTCCTGCTGCTCTTACACTTTAATTTATTTAAGGGAAGTATCCCACAGGTTTCTTTAGGCCCAGAAGAGTCTGGAACAAAACCTGCTCCATCCTGGTAGGAGATGTCCTCACCTCTCTTCTGCTGGAGGCAGGGGCAGGGCTAGGGGAGCTGCAGCAAGCCCTGACGCCTGGGCAATCCCAAGGGCTGTTTAGCCCAGCAGTGGTAACGGACCTCTTGACCAAGGCTGGCGGGACAGTCGAGTCTTGATTGGTGTGTCCAGACGTGCCTCCTTGCCACCCTGCCGATCACCTGAGGTGTTGCTCCTCTGCACACACAATTTGACGTAACTACGGTCAGCCATCAGGGCCACGCAGCCAAGGTCTGGCAGCTGGTTTATCAGGTCCTGCCCTGTTTCAGGCTGTTGGTTGAGATGGTGGATCTCGGTGTCACCTCTCACATGCTGTGTTTCTCGTTCCGCCTGCTGTGCAGATGTGCCGCAGCTGGGACAGCCGTAATTCGCCCTTCTTTGCTTTGAGGTACTGTGTGCTGTTCTGGATGGGTCTGTGCAGGAGTGGGAGAGCTCTATAACCCTCTTTCCAGGTGCTGTGCCTGGTCTCACCGTTCAGCTGGCGGTGCCTCGAGTCCTCTCCTCTACAGCCTGGCCCGTGGCCCCTCTGCAGAACTGGTGAGACTGACGCTGTAGTACTGACCCTTCTCCGGCTCTTGTCCTTGAGGGTGGTCCCTGGGAGCCATAGGGAGCACACAGTCAGGGTAATTTAGATGGATTTTTTTAATCGGTGGGTTTGGATTGCAGCAGAAAATGCAGGTTTGCACCACTAATGCTAGCAAGCCCTGCTTTTCAGTTGAATGTAGTCCAGTGCTTTTCTCCACCAGCATCACGTTCTTTGGGGAGCTTTTCAGTGCTTGATACGTTCTGGGAGCCAAATGTTCTGGGAGCCAATTTCTGGCTGTCTTGAAATGTCAGAACATCCTCTACAGTGAAAGGTGGTTTGGGGTTTTCTTTAATTTTTGTCTTACTGTTGCATTATACGTTACATACATGGTTTGGCTCTTCTTCTTGAAATTCCCGATGATGTAGAACTGTCTTTAAATGTTGAAATGTCTGAAGAATTAAATACCGATTACAAGTGTTGTGCCAAAAGAATTACTCAAGTTGTTGGGTGAAGAAGAACACTTACTATTTTAAAATACTTGAGTGTCCTGTGGTCAAGATAATGGTTGCAGCATGTTTCATGCCTCAGTTTCTGTGAGGTAAGAACCTAACATGGACAGGCATTTTTTTTCAATACCAAAGGACGCATTTGCTGGTAGGCAGCATCACCTTCGCAGTGTCGAGGCATTCTTGGAAATTGCGGGTAGGGATCACCTGCCGCACATCCACGGTTACTGGGGTTGCTCAATTATAATGTGCTTCAGTTGAGGCCTGCGTATTTTTGTACAACCTAAGGATGCAAGTGGATATATCGGTATGAAAAACAGACATGTGTCTGTGAAGAAACAAATGCTGAGGATTGAACTTTGCCCTGCCAAGTTGAAGGAAATTTTTGCTGTAGGTTAACAGTGGTGGGTTTTTTTCTGGTTCAGTGAGCAGAAGGAGCGCTGGGGTCTGGCTCGGGGTGGGAGCCACGGCCATGCCTGGAGAGCTGTCATTCGGCAGGAGACATCTAGCTACTGTCTGACTGTCTCAGGAGTGACTTGAGGGCAGGATTTGAATGAGAGTCACTCCGGAGACACTTAGGGCTATGTAAGTTTCACTTCAATGATGACAGTATCTAAAACAAACACTTCCACATGATCCCAGTTGCATCCCTGGGAACACCCTGATGGCTCGGAGACTGGACGAAACAAGAAGACACATCTTTGTAGTGATCCAAAATGGGGATCTGTACAGGCCTGACTTCCTTTTATTGCAGAATCAGTGGGTTACTTGGATTTTTGCTGCTAAATAATTTCTTCTCTAAACTTACACATCTGTTGAGTTACAGTAAATAAATGATTGCCTGCCTTTCATCTTGCTGGTTGTGGGCTGTTAAGGTAATTTTTAGGTGACTTGCAGACAACAAGGCTTTCTGTTCTGATGGGTACAACTGTCTGGACACAGTTCATACTGAGCTACTGGACTACTCGGGCAGCATCCTCGCAAGGTGCATGTTGGCTACCGAAAAGAAGGAATCCCTTAAGATTTTTTTGCCTGTTTGACACCAATATACAAAATGTTGGTGAGGGAAAGCCCTGGTTTTGTGGCTACATGGTGGGGGTCAGTGTGCTTTGTGTTGGGTAACTTGGTGGTTGCTGGTCTGTGTTTTACAACCTGCCACCTCCGACTTGCCCTGTTAATTCCTATTTTTGCCCTGTTTCAGGGAGTGGAAAAAAAAACCACCTCAGTTTTTTGGGGCGTCAGTTGTCAATGTTAAATGATTTTTTCCCCATCTATGCTTTTCAATGGAGTCATGTACTTTCTAAGAGATACCATCATTGTTCAGTTTTGGAGTACAGAAGCAGCTCCCTTAATTGCCAGTCAAGTGTCCCTGGTATGTTAATTTGCTGCCTGCCAAGTGGAAGCAGCTTACCCGAGGGGTTAACAGTGGTGGTGAGCTCTGTTGGAAAATCATCTAGGAATGGGAAGAAACAGCCTGGAGGCGTGTGGTGAGGGAGAGGAGCTGGATGAAGGGGAAGCTGAGGCTGAGCATGTTCCGTGCGTGCCTCAGCTGCACCTGTACTGGGAGGAGATGCCATCTGCCACCCCCAGAAAAATCCACCTCAAGATGTGTTCTGGTGTGATCTTGCAGCAGAACGTTTCTGTGGTCTTGATCTTTTATGTTGTTCCCTTTGCTTGCCTGTGCCTAGATACCTGGGAGGTCCCGTTCGAGGAGATCTCGGAGCTGCAGTGGCTGGGCAGCGGCGCGCAGGGAGCAGTCTTCCTCGGCAAATTCCGGGCGGAGGAGGTGGCCATCAAGAAAGTGAGAGATCAGAACGAAACGGATATCAAGCACTTGCGGAAACTCAAACATCCTAACATCATTGCGTTCAAGTAGGTTGTGAAACTTGTTAGAATCATACCTTTGTCCAGGGAAGAGCCATTCGCATATGTATCCTGGCCAAATTTTTAAAATCCAGGGACTAAGCTGTCTGTAGGACATCCTTCTTCTCAGGTTGTCGCACATTCTTGTAAAAACCAAGCTATGGATGCCATTCCCACCTGATGCTGCACTTTTGCAGGCTCACAAAACACCTGGGGTGAGCCCTACAAATCTGCAGGCATGGAATTGGAAGGAAAGCCACCCCTGTCACCAGTGAGGCTTCTCCTGAGCAGAGCACGTAGGAAACATTCCCCTTCCTGCTCAGTAAGGCGGAATTAGCAGAGGCTTGCCCAGAGGGAGTAAACAGGCTACTTTCCCGCCCCTTGACTGACACCTTTGAGCTTGGCTCTGGGACTTTTACCCTCCTGATCCTCGCTAGCTGTGTGTTTTCCTTGGCAGGGGAGTTTGCACTCAAGCCCCGTGCTACTGTATCATCATGGAGTACTGCGCACACGGCCAGCTCTATGAAGTCCTGCGAGCCGGGCGGAAAGTCACCCCTCGGCTGCTTGTGGATTGGTCCACGGGGATTGCCAGTGGGATGAATTATCTGCACCTTCACAAAATCATCCATCGAGACCTCAAGTCACCAAAGTGAGTCTCTGGCCGTTTAAACATCCTCCAGTTGTGGTTGTCTTTGTTTGCTTGAGGAATGGTTTAAAGCTCGGACAAAATCCCTTATTTCTTTTCTACTTTGACTCAGAACTAATGACAGCGAAACTAATGAAACTTGTTGGCCCTCCCCTCCTGTGCTGCAGTGTAACAAGACTGGAAATTCTTCCAGTGTCTGACAAGATAAATAGCAGTCAGAAAATATTTCTTAATGATTTGATGACGGCTGGCCCTTTTTGAAAGTAGGATATTCTGTTGCCTTCTGCTTTTTTATTTTTCCTTCTTATTTGTTCTTTTGTTATTTCCCTGGTTTTCTGGAATGTGTCTTTCTCATTTCTCTGCTGCCTTCTGACTAATGCTGTCTGGCTGCTTATATTCTTATTCCTGAGATGTTTATCACATTTTTAGCCTATGACATGAGTGTGACAGTGCATTAGGATAACACTTTTAGATGGTTTACAGCACAGCTTCAGGTACAGCTTTACTAAAATTTTGAAACGTCCCCAGCTGTGGTAAATCTTTAGTGACTTGATTTGCAATTTTATCAAGACTGATTTTTGACTTGTAGAATTTAGAAATGCATTTGTGGCACAAAACCACCTCAAAGAAAGAGAGTGGTTTTGGCGGTGAAAACGCATCATCTTTCTTCTTGTACTACAGTTGTGATCAGCATGGCCTCGTCAACTGAGTTGATTAAGAAGGGATTTCCTCCCAGTTGCTGTTGTGGTACAAGAAAAATGGTGAAATGCTGATTTTTTTTTTTTTTTTCTCCAGTGTTTTAGTTACACACACAGATGCAGTAAAAATTTCAGATTTTGGTACATCTAAAGAACTCAGTGATAAAAGTACCAAAATGTCTTTTGCGGGAACTGTGGCTTGGATGGCCCCAGAAGTGATACGCAATGAGCCCGTCTCTGAAAAGGTGGATATCTGGTGAGTAGTGTTAATGTTTAAGTGTCTTCACCTTCTGTCAGGCCACTTGGTTTCCCAGCACGTCACAGGCTCTGCACTCTTGTCTCATTCTAGGCACGGGGATAGTTTGTTCTGTGGTGGACTGTTCCTTTCTCCATCTCCCAGTGCCCAGAACTTTGTTATGAGCCATGGGCTAGGATGGAAAGAGAAGTGACATAGGTGTGTAAAACTGTGTGTTGCGATCTGGAGGTACCTAATGAGGCTTGGTGTGGACTATCTGTGTCTTGCAGTAAGCAAATGCAGCGGTTCTTCCCTGTGCCATTATTCATGCCAGAGCTTTCTTCCACTCCTGGTCCTTAGGGTCCCCCTCAGCAACCTCTCCAGCCAAGGTATTTCCCACCTGCTTTCTGCACTCTTCAGGGCCCCGCTCGAGCTGTAGGAGGCCTCTACTCTGCTGGATTGAAGGGTCCAACCGGCGTTTGCTTTCTGCATACTGGGCTTGGCTGTTATATGTACAGCCATGGGATTACAGTCCAGTGGATCTAACCCCAGTTAGGGTTTTTTTAACTCCCCCAAGAGGGAGGAAAGCAGGATACATTGTAAGAGTTTTGAACACCTATTTCCATCTCATGTGAAATGTACTCTGTGCCTGAAGGAACACAAGGAAGAGGACCCAGCCTTTGACCTCCTTTGGGATGCCTCTCCACAGGTTTCAGGGTCCTCAAGGGAGCCACATCTCTGATTCTGCCTTGTTATTTCCACATATTAAATGTCAGGAGCCAGGACAAATGCCCTTCCCCCTGCTTTACAGCCAGGATGAATTTTCCTCCTTGTGGTTTTTCAGCTTCAAATGCTGTCGCCTCTCTTCCGCTGCGCGAAGCTGCAGGTCAGAACTGCAGGTGGTTCGTGGTGCGAGGGGCGTCAGACAGCAGCCTGCTGCTCCTGTGCTAGCTTGGAGCTGGGTCATGACTTTAAGTCAAGATTTCCTGTAGGGAAAGGGAAAGTCTCGTGTCGTGAGGTCTACGGCTTCTCCTGCGCCTGCAGCGTTCCGTGTGGCTGTAGCAGGCCTCAGCATAGACAGCTCTTCTGGGAGAAACTCTTGGATTGTTTTGGAAAGAAAGTACTCTCGCCGTTTGTCTCCTGAGCTCCTCCCTTTGAATCACAGGTTCATGAGGGGAAATGGTCCTGGATTTCCACCCTCGGCTTTCTGCCCTTTAGCGTGGCTTAGGTTCAGGAATATTGTGTGGAGCATCATCTCCAACAAAACCCAGCTGCTAGCTCTGATGAGGGCCGTGGGTGCTCCTTTATTCCTTTCCTCTTCGGTGTGTGTTCCTCTTCAGCCCACTGCAGTGGGGATTGCTCAGACTCCTCCTTGATATCCGTTCCTCCCCCAAGATGAGTGAAAGCGATGTTCATGAATGCTGGCAACAAATGAGAACAGTTCCTAAGCAGCTTACATGTCTGCTCTCTCTCATCTTTAGCAGCATGCTAAAAAAAAAAAAGATCTATAATCTTATCAGGAGTCTTGAAAATCCTTTGTCAGTTCTTAATCATAACAAAGCTGAAACCAGATGGGATTTCCTGGTAGTTTGTCCAACCACCTGGATCCCTGCTTTCCTGCAGCCCACGGAAAAAAATTTCGAGAGGAAAAAAATGTTCAAACGCTGCTTGGTTTTTGTTTTTCTTTTTTGTTTTTCTTCCCTCCCCCATGATTTGAAGCCAATAGGCTTTGAAAGTGCAACGTTTTTCAGGTGAAGTTTTCTTTCCTGACTGGTGGTTGTTCAGACCCCTGGATCCTGTCCTTTAGATGTTCTTCTGTACTTAATAAAAGCAACTCGATACTCGTACAAGCCGAACACTCCTCACTTTTCCCCTGGTTTGCCTGCCCAGCTTGCCGGGGTGGGTGTCCCACGGGTGGACGGGGCGTGCGAGTAAGGTGAGACGTCTGGGTTTGCAACTGAGGTGGTTGTACCTCCCCTTAGCGTGCAGTAAGAGTGGCATTGGTTCTCAGCAGTATTTTGTTTTCCTCTGTGTTGACCGGTTTGTTATTTCTTTGGTGTTTTATTGGGGGAAGATTGTAAATAAAACAAGTAACTATTTGCTGTTACAAGTTAAGGTTTTGGTCCTTACTGGTCATTTCACTAAGGAAGAGAAGCAAAGTGAGTTCTCCTACCTGTATCTTTCAGCTCTTGTAGTAGGAGGTGCTTTTCCAGGCAAAGTTCTCTAATTTTTTTCTTTCCTTTGCCTTCCTTTCTTCAACACAAAAGAAATATCCGATGAGACTGCACGTGCTTTTGGTTCTGACACTTATGCATGTTGCCTTTGTTTCTTCATTTCTATGTTGCAGTAATTGTAGCGATGAGTCTCAAACCTATGAAACTCTTACCTAACAGTACGTGCAACAGCAGAGGGAGCTTTTGGCTAGAGAAAAAAATAATAAATGAAATGTAAAAAAGCCCCCCCAACCCGCAATCTTTATTCTCTTGTCTCTAAGACACCGTCTGTCCTGTAGACTTCTGACTGTTCTTACTGGTAAGAGCAGATCATCTGCTATGTCAGAAAAGCTAACTTTCCTCTTCATTTAAGAGGAGTAGGATTTCATCTATTATAGAAAAGCTTCTAATGTGCTTTCAGGATTTTTAAAATCTCACAAAGAAACAGCAAAGGGTGGCTTAGTGTTCAGCCCAGTGCTGGTGCAGAGGAGGAAGGATTACCTCTTACATGAAATAGCTGTGTTTGGTTAAAAACGAGTAACTTGTTTAAAAACTGTTGCACCAACTTGCAATTTCAGATCACACATATCTGACAAAAACAGTGATTTTATTTTTTTTTCCCCCAAGCTTCAGATGTTTCTGTTAAATTGAATTCACACCAAAGTTTTTCTCCTGGTTGATTTCCTCCATCAGGTCGTTTGGGGTAGTTTTGTGGGAGCTGCTTACAGGAGAGATTCCCTACAAGGACGTGGACTCTTCGGCCATCATTTGGGGAGTGGGCAGTAACAGCCTGCACCTTCCCGTCCCTTCCACGTGCCCAGATGGCTTCAAAATCCTCATGAAGCAGACCTGGTAAGAGTCTGAACCCCCCACAGACCGAGGGCTGGCTCCCAGCTCTTGCCAGATGCCTGGTAAAACCGATGAGAGCAGAGTCAGGGTGGGAGTGTGGAGCCCAGAGCAGAGGGCTCTGAAATACGCTCAGACTTGTTGAGAGAGCAGTAAGTTTTAACATTTAGGATTCTCCTTCCTTGTGGCAGCAGGCCCAGGCCCCAGGAGGACATTTGGAGCTTAGAAGAAGCAGGAAGAGACCTGTCTAGTTGAGAGGGGCCAGTGCTGGGGGAGGAGTTGAAGAGGAGAGAAGTGGGGGAGTGGAGCTTGATGGGAGCCCCAGCGGGGTGACAGTCACCCATGTGTCCCTCTGTGGGAAGAGAAAAGGAGCTGGAAGGAGAGTAGAGGTAATACTTCTTGAGGCTGGCTTCAGAGTGACAGGAAATGATTTGCACTCTGAAACCCCCTTGTCAGTGGCTGGCTTTTGAACTGGACAAAGAGAAATTCCAACTGCTTTATGAAACCAGGGTTTTACAGATATAGAGGTGGAAATGCTTTCAGCTTCCTCCACGTGCCCAATTAGAGTTGAAATTCTGTCTTGGTTATGCATTAATGCTTTGTCTTTGTAATATTGACACAGAGCTTAAGTGCTCTTCCAGCATTTTCCCACTCTGTGAGTTTGCCAGCCATCCTCCCGATGGCACAAAGGGAAAACCAGGCCAGAGCATCTGTGGATCTTGTCAAGTGGCTGTTGACACCCGTGACCGTAGCTGCGGCAGGTTGCGCTGTGCCTGTACGTGTGCTGGGACGCGCTCTGCTTTGCTGCGCTCCTGACCGAGCATGGCTGGAAAAGGCAGGAAGCATTTTGTGCAGCTGTGAGCACCCAGTACACACCCTTGTGTCCCCACCTAGCGGAAGATGGGGGTTTGTAGGGGAGAGTTGGCTGGAGAAGCTGCTGCTTGTCCTGAGCACTGCATCCATGCAGCAAGTCCGGTGGGTTCAGGCCTGAAGCTGGAGTGCCAGTCTCTCTTTCTCAGAGATACAAAGGTTTTTGTACTTAAATGCCATCTTAGAGACGTTCAGTGCGTTGCAGTTCTTTGTAGGCTCCGGCAGATACTATATGTCAATATAGATAGGGTTGGTGTTCATAGACACTGTGTTTTGTTGAATGTAAATTATAATTTCTACTGGATTGAATATTCCCATTATAAAAATTGGAAATTAATGGGATAACGAACTGAGATCTGTTTCTTCTTGAGAAACAAGTTAGCAACAGTTTCAGTTTGTATCCTGTCTTTCACTTTGTAATGACATTTTCCTATTTTAAATGGTTTTCATCTCTTTGTTTCTTCAGAATAGATCATCACAAATGGAAAAATGATTAACAAACAACTCTAGCACAATAAATTTGTATTCAGTAAAAGAGAAAACCAGAAAAGCTCCTTTGCTCTAACCTGTCAGCTGCACGATTCGGAGAATATGTTCCAGTGAGAAGCCCTTTCAGAGGGTAGGAGAAGCTAGCGGCGTTAACCTCGTCTCACGCCTGGCTATTTGTCTGTTTTGCTCCAGGCAGAGCAAGCCCCGGAATCGTCCCTCCTTCCGGCAGACACTGATGCACCTGGATATCGCATCTGCTGACGTGCTGGCTACTCCTCAGGAAACCTATTTCAAATCACAGGTAACTGCAGAATGGCTGTAGCCCACGAGTACTAGAGTTAGCTCCAAGGATGAGCCTGTGTAAGCTGTTAGAGGGCAGCGAAGGGACTCCAAGGCTTTCAGGGGAAATCTAAAAGTACGTACGTTCTTAGAGATTCCTGCGAGTCATACCCAGCAAGCTATTGTCTGCTCCCAAGGAGGGAGTGAGAAGGAAACCTGGCCTCCAGTATAGAGGATCTATAGAGCGCTGGGGCATATGTGAGGAGGTGGGTGCATTTATTAAAGCTGCAAGAACCAGGGTTTCAAGGGGCAAATAGAGTTAGTATCACCCTAGTGACAGTCATTGTTGTCATGGATATAGGTTTCCAAATCATAAGCCTTTCTGTTTACTTTGAATGCCAAAAGGGAAAAAAATACTGTCTTAGGATGAAAAGAGCTTTTGGAATTTTTAAAAATATGTTTTAGAAAATGCAGATATGTTTTGTGCTGTAATTGGAGCACAGAATTGGAAGTGCCATTTGATAATGCTGAAACTAACCATGCTGCAATATATTACCCAAAATAATTCAGCTAACAGAAACACCTATTCAACCCAAACCTGTAATTTTCTGCAGACACAAAGAAGGTTGCCCAAGAGTTTTTCTTTGGTGCGACCAGGGATCCCAATGTAAATACCTGAAAGTAAATTGCTTCCCTAGGCTGAATGGAGAGAAGAAGTGAAGAAACACTTTGAGAAAATTAAAAGTGAAGGAACTTGTATCCACCGGCTGGATGAAGAATTGATTCGTCGTCGAAGAGAAGAGCTGAGGTCTGTTGACGGTCTGTTTACTGATCGCTTTTCCCATCCAGCCTTCTCTCCTCCAGTTGAACGAGCCTGGCTCCCTCAGCTTCCCTCCACAGGGATGTGTTCCAGCGACTGGCTGTTTTCGTGCTTCTCTTGTACTGAGGATCCCAAAACAGGGCTCTGGTGGCATAAATTCAGGCAGCCTAAATTCCTTCTGAGTCCAGAAACTGAAGTTCCCACAGGCACCCCCTAGGCCTTGGGCACTACCTGGCTGAGGGAAAGCTAGAGAGAGAGAAAGAGTGGGAACTGTCCCGGCTCTCGGGCGGTCTGAACAGTTTGCTCCAGGCAAGAAGGGCAAGAGCTTGTGTGTTTACCAGGGAATATTTGTGCCTGAGTTTGTGATAACAGCACTGAAGCGGGTACATCCGTCTCAGTGGAGAATGCATCTTGCAGTTTACTGTGAGCTTTCTCTGCCTGATGCTTTCTTTGCATTAGTTATTTCCAGAGAAGTGAACACAATCCCAGCCTGCTGGGAGTGAACACACTATCAGTCCACCAAAATTAATTTCGAACATTAGACCAACTTAAAACCGAAAGCAGAATGTTTAAGAAAGCAAAGTGTTACCTTCTGTGATACAAATTTGTAAATATAGTTATGACAGAGAAACATAAACCAGCAAGTAGCAGTTCTGTGTTCAACCTGAGAGAGCAAAGGAAGCTTTGTTCAGCCAGTTTGGTGTGGTTGTCGATGAGTTGTTCCCTAGCCCTTGGGAGCTTTTGATGGTCACATCTTTCAGCTGTGGTTCAAGAGGTTTTCTGCAAGTATACTGCAGCTGTAGGGGCTGATTGCTTGCCATGAAACACAAACAGATGACTTCTTCCTCTTTCTTTACAAGCTGACTTAGCCCCTTCTCTGTACAAACAAGATGGTCAGGGCTTGGCCAAAGGGCTTGCAGATGCATGGGAGGCATCCACAGCTTCTCTAGTGAGAAATGTTGCCGCTTTTCAAGACTATGAAATGCTTTCTAAATCATATCATGATTGATTGCTGTATCAAGCTCTTAATCATCATTCACTGTTAGCTCTATCTGGGGTCAAGTGCAACGCAGCTGGCAAAGCTGACTTTTAGAAGGCCTTTTCCTAAAACACCTGCACTTTTCCTTATTCTCCTCTCTCGGTCCATGGACATCAGATTGTGGAATAGTGACTTTTCTGTTTTTCAGACATGCACTGGATATCCGTGAACACTATGAGAGGAAGCTGGAGCGAGCCAATAACTTATACATGGAGCTCAGCGCTATTATGCTGCAGCTGGAGGTCCGTGAGAAGGAGCTCATAAAGTACGTGTCTCTGGACGTTATGGCATGCCATGCACGTGGCAATATGCATACAGGAGAAGAAAACCCAGCGCTTCATTTCTAAACTGCATAGTGGTACTTGTAGATTTAATGTCCCCTGACAGACTTCCAGAGTAAAGAAAGAGCAGGCAAGCAGAGAGAGGCCCCTTAAGAGCAGATTACTGCAGACCACTTAGTGCACCCAGTGTTTACTGACTGGGAGAAAAGCACCTTTCCCATTTGGCGTTGGCATCCTTTGGCCCCTTTGTTAAGAGAAAAAGCCGTGCTGTTTCTGGACGCTGCTCCAGGGCCCTGTTCTAACTGCCTGATCTCTGCAGGGAGAATTTAGAAAATGACTGTGTCCTTTCCCAGAATGGCACGTTGTGTTGTACCCTGCCATAGCTGAGAAACAGGCACGCAGCGTCCTCCCAGTGGAACTGTGTTTCTGTCCAGCAGGAGCTGCAGTTGGATAAAGAGAGAACTGATCTGTTTGGTTTTTTTCTTCCCCAATGCTTTAGGAGGGAACAAGCAGTGGAAAAGAAATACCCTGGGACTTACAAACGCCACCCAGTCAGACCAATAATCCACCCCAATACAGTGGAGAAGCTGATGAAGAGGAAAGGGGTCTCACACAAACCAGGCAGCCAGACTAAACGGTAAGAAGTAACAACGCAGTTCTGTGCCAGGAACCAGCGGTGGATCCCCACCGGGATGAGCAGGCAGCTTCCTTCCCTTGAGTCTGATGACAACACAGGGCAGCCAAAGGGGTGTTCACTCTGGGGCCTGGTCTGATCCTCAAAACAACAACTGTTTAATTCTATTAAGGTGAAAGGGATGAATTCTGCCCTCCTTTCTGCCTGGGCAGCTCTCTGGAACCATTTGGTCCATTTTTATCACAGATGATGGTGCTTTGACAGGAGGTATCTGATGTGTTGTCTCAAATTCCTTACTGTCCAAGCAGAGAGCAGTTAGGTCATCCTTGACTTGAAGGGTAATAAGCAGGATAAGCAGGGTGAGGGACTGTGGAAATTAGCTAGTCTGCAGGGAGGATGGATTCCCTGTTGAGGAATTAAATTGGGATTTGAGATTTGGGAATTTGTGCTGTCCTTTCAGCTATTGCTCATCTGAATGACTTTCAGAAAGTGAGATTTTTTTTTTTCAGGGGAACTGACTGTTTTATTCTTCCCTTTACTGGGATTTCCAGGAGTTAGAGAGTCCTGATTAACAGTGAATAATCACTTCTGAATTAACATCCACATACACTTCTGAAATGAGCAGGCTGATAGCCATCAGCAGATTGAGATGGTTTTGTACTGAGCATTGTATATGCACGTAGTGAGAGACGTGCCCTACACCAAGGTCTTAGGAGGGAGCTATTTTGGGAGCAGAACATCAAAATAAGAGCGGAAAGAGAAGAGCATGTGGCAGCTATTGGAAAAAGCAGCAAGAAAGGAGTGGAGAGCGTGATGGGCTGAACGGAAAGGGCATTGAGTGGAGAGAATCAAAGGAAACTAAATGCAGAAGTCAAGCAGCTGAAAGGGAGGGAAGCCTGTAGGTTTTAGAAAGCAGAGCGTGCTTATGGCTACAGCTGCCTCTTCATCCTGGCTCTGAGCCGATGTCACTTCTTAGTTTGTGGTTTAATGCGTGACTTCTGTCTCTCAGGCCAGATCTACTGAGGTCAGAGGGCATACCCAGCACAGAAGGAGCATCCAATGGCTCACCAGTCTCAGGAAGTCCCAAAATGTCAACACCGAGTGGCAAAAGTCGCTACCGCAGTAAGCCACGTCACCGCCGAGGGAACAGCAAAGGCAGCTACAATGATTTTGCAGGGATCTTGAAAAACCAGCCAGTGCAAGATGATGCACCCCCACCTCCACCTCCTAATCATTCTCATCATTCCGGCATCCCACAGCAGCCTGGCCACAGCCATCCCCATGGCCATCACTCGCGGCTTCATGCCCATGGACAAGATATTGCCAACTGCGCAAACAACTTAAGGTACTTTGGCCCTGCAGCAGCGCTGCGGAGCCCTCTCAGCAACCACGCGCAAAGGCGGATGTCTGGTTCCAGCCCCGACCTCATCTCCGCTGCCATGGAAGCAGATTGCCGAAGGAGTCTGGAGAGCAAAGAAAGCAAAGCTGATCATTGGGAGTGTTGCAAAACAGATCCATATAATTCCTGTCTTCAGTGCAGGGAAGAGGACAGTGGTCAGGTACAGATGTCATCGGCTGAAACAGGGATGAGCCATTCTCAGTCACCAACGTCTTCTTCCCTGTATGAAAACGCGCAGTTCATTGGGAAGATGGAGGAAGAGGGCTTCAGCAGCTGTAAGGCAGCGTCCGCCCTAGGCACTTCCCAGCACGTGGCTTCCTCAGTGCTGCCTTGCAAAGCGAGACCCCTTCAGAAGGTAAGGATGAAGTGTAGTGACTTGAAAAACACCCAAAGCCTGCTCCTCTTCTCCCTCTCCACCCAAAGCAGGTGTGTAGCGTAGGCTAATGTCTGGACATGGGACAGTAGCAAAGCCACGTTTCCCATGCGCTTAGCAGGAGAGTTACACGTACAACTTTATCTTAAAGAAACGATGCCTGTCTGAACTTTGCTTTGTGACCTGCGTGTACTTCTAAAGTCAATTTCCTTGAGACATGCTGTAGGCACATCAGAGTGTGCTGCTAATCGTGAGGGCTGTCACATGTGGTTCTCTGTTATTTGCAATTTAGCCAGCTTTTGTTTGAGCTGAGACTTGGTCTGCTGAATTTCTGTTGTTGAAACGGTCTAAATGCTTTCAAACCTTTCTTAAAACAAAGGAAGGGGTAAGTGCGGTTTTTTTGGTGATGTTAAATATCATGTACCAGTTTCACTGAGAATCTGTAGCACTTCTGTGCCTTGGAACAGAAATTCGACCTTTGCCGAGGTCTTTTGCTGTACCTGTCAGAAACTGTCCCCCTTTGACCAAAAGTCATAGTTGTCATGTATTTTGTGAAGATTTTGCAAGAATCGAAAAGATGTTACGGCACAGATGTACAGAAATGGAGTTGTTCTTTATGCCTCCTGCTCACATCCAGGTGGTGAGAGAAGAAGGAACCAGTCTGAGTGGAGTTCAAAGAGCAGGAAAACTGGGCTTGGGTGGAAAAGTGGAGGAAAAGAGGATGAATACCAGACCAAGAGTGTGGTTTGCCCCAGAATGAAGGAAGGAGGAGGACCTCTTATCACAAGGGGATGGGATGAGATAGAGGCAGAGTGTGGACCAGGTGTTGCCAGTTCAGATGGCATAGGAGGAGGCTGTGAAAAGAACAAGAGTGCAGGGGGTAGATTTGGGTGGGAAAAGGAGAATAAAACATTGTGTGATCACTGAAGACATAACGGAACAAAACTTGAGTTTTCTAGTTGGTGAAACCCACCGGCAAAGGCTGCGTCATCCCCCATCCTGCTTTATGATGGGCTTGTATAGAAAGGGTTAAAGTCGTAAAGCCAAGAGTGCCAGATCAGCTCAATAGCTTATGTGGATTTCAGTGTGATACTAATTACTTGATTTGCTTCTGTAAAAATCCGGTACGTGATGTACTCGGTGGCTGCTGAAGTACTCCGCTGTATTTCAGTCAATCACTTCATATTCAGAACTGGCAACATTAAGACTGCCTGAAATAATCTCCTGGTAAGGAAATGTCTGAGTCCGTTTTCACTGAAACGCGGGTTGTTTTCTTGTCTAGATTGTTGCAGCCGGTTGACACAGTGACTTTGTCCTGGAGGGCCAGGGGGCAGCTGTGTAGCTGCATGTTTGTTCTTTCGCAACTGTGATACCGTTCTTGTCCTTGTGTTCTGCCAGAGCGGTGATGACTCCTCAGAAGAAGAGGGCGAAGTAGACAGTGAAGTGGAGTTTCCTCGTAGACAAAGGTAAAAGGTGAATTCACTCTAATCTCTCTTTGGTGGGACAAAACTCAGGAGGAGAACTGTCACAGCAGCTGCACACCAGCATAGAAACCATGGAAGGCCCTGGCAAAAGAACAGAATCCCGTTCAGTGCATCCCATCTACCCTCAGTTGATCCTTGGTGTTCGCTCACTGTTCTCACCCTGTTCTGAGGTGTTTTCTCCAGCACAGCTTTTCTGCTGCAGGCTGTTCGTAGCACAGCGTGACCACGCTTGGTAACATTATTCAGCCCATAAAAAATAAGCTGCTGCATCTCTTTTGCCAGAATCTGGGTTATTGGATGTTGGGGCCCTTTGTGGACTCTCTCAGCTGATGTTTGTTGACTGTTGCTGCAGTGGGGCTGACTCCAGCATCTTCGTAGTGGAATTCCAATAGGATTGAATAGCCAGGTGATAATATGGCACATCAAGTTTCATGGTGTTGCCTGTAAAATAAGTCTGAGAGGGCATTCCTCCCTCAGGCTATGCAATAGCGGGCTTTACAGTCCCATGGAAAGGGAGCACGGAATCGGTGCCATAGCTTTATGAAAGCAGCTGCTTGAAGAGCAGAAGTGATCCAGTGGGCAAATAGGCTGAGGGTTGTTAGGGATGGAGCAGAGAATGAAAGAAAAGCTTCTCTGCCGTTATATATATCCATGGCGCACCTGCAGCTTGAATCTGAAATGCCACCTTCATTGCCCCAGCTGAAAGACCATGGTAGAATTTGAAAAGGTGGTGAGAAGTGTGACGGGAACGGTCAGAGTTGATTTTCGTAGAAGAATAGTTTAAATCCGTGAGGAATCTTTGTGTAGCAGGAGGAGAAGTAGCACTGGAGGTGCATGAAATTGAGAGTTATGTGGGGAAAGTGGAGAAGGAACGATGACTCACATTTGTGTTAGGGATGCCTAGTGAAATAAACGGGCGGTTACAATGAACAAAAGGAAATGCTTTTTCTGTCCAAAACATTTTCGGATGTTGAGGCTCATTGTCAAGGTATGCTGTGGAAATCAAAACACAAACAAGTGTTAAATTTAAGGCGTATAGGTCCATGAGTGGCTGTTAAGCATTGTGTCATGCAGGCTTGACCATCAGCTCAGAATTCTCATCTGCTGAATGGTACAAACCAGGAAGATGTGCCAGGAGAAAGCAGGCTCTGTCTGCACACCCTGTTCTCATCCTTCTCCTGGATTACTTCTTCCTGCCGAGGGCTGGAGGCAGAAACGCTGGGCTAGAGATGAGTTTTCTGACTCATACGGTTCTTGTGTGGTTGTTGCTTCTTCTGTGATTTACTAACTTGGAAGACAAATTGCCCTTCCTGAATTCGATGTGATGACCTGTTGTGGGTCTCCTGGAACGTTCAGTCAACTGATATTTTGTGCCATTACTGTTGGATCCTGGCATGAGGCAATTTCCACATTCACGTAACATTGAGCTTATTTTTTGAGCGCACATACCTAAATTCTAGCCTGGCTGCTGGGATCGCTGCCAGGTGGTGCAGATATTCCCAGCTGAATTAGCTTGAACCCGACAGTACAGCCTTTCTCTAGGAAAAAAGCCTGTTAAAGAAAATATGCTCCAGGGCAGATCAACTAATATGAACATGTAGCAGACAAGACGAAATAAGAACAGATGAATTTAAAGCTGCAGCTCTTGAACTAAATCATTCAAAAGGTGGTAGGTTTCCATAGCTCCGGGATGTGAAAGGCAGCCCAACACTTTGCAGAGCTCTTGCTGCCAGCCTTGCAGATCGGCATGACTCAGCTGGAGATGCACTCTTAAGGTGGGAAGATGCTCTTGGAGAGCTGATGTGAAACCTTCTCTAGGGCCAGGAACTGTTTTGCTCAAAGCCATTTTTGAAAGGACCAAGCCCGTAGCCCAGTGTGGAAAAGTGACCGGTATTGCGTGCGCTGTGCCTGAGCGGTACCTGTTAGGGAGAACAGGGATGAGCGGCCTGGGCTGCCTGTTAGAGTGAGTGAGCCCTGTTCGTCTTCTGCCGGAGATGCCAGTTAAAAGTACGGCTCCAAAAATCTGCTCTGCATCGCGTGTTTCAGACAGGAAGACGAGAGTGTTGCTGGGGCAACCTGTGTGAGGATGTAGCAGCCACTCTGTTCTCCGCACTACTGATGTGTGAGGGTTTTGGCTGTGATAGGTGTCTCGAAGGTTGATGCCTGGTGCCCTTGCTAGCTGTCAGAAACAGAGTTCCTGGGGCTCGAACTCTAACGCTGGCTCGCCGGCTCGTTCTTACCCCGTGCAGTGAGAGCACGAGCAGAAACCGCTCTGCTTTGGGGAGCCGTAGCTTTTCTAGCTGGCCGTGTGCTCCTGGGGCCAGGTTCACCCAGGGCTGAGCGGGCTCCAGGAGTCGAGGCCAGTTGTAGCAGAGTAGCTGAACACACCACGCAGGAAATTGCTTTTCCTCTGCAACCAGAGGCACTGTGCTACAAGCTGAACTACTCTCCTGGTTTGCAGACCTCACCGCTGCATCAGCAGCTGCCAGTCCTACTCAACCTTCAGCTCGGAGAACTTCTCTGTGTCGGATGGAGAGGAGGGCAACACAAGCGATCATTCGAACAGCCCGGATGAGCTGGTCACCAAGCTAGAAGACGAGCTGGCTGAGAAGCTGGAGGACATGTTGTCCCAGACTCCGGAGATCCCCATTGAAATCTCCACCCAGTCTGACGGGCTTTCAGACAAAGAGTGTGCTGTGCGGAGAGTCAAGACTCAGATGTCTCTGGGCAAACTTTGTGCGGACGAACACAGCTGTGAGGTAAGTTGTAAATTCAGCAATCCTCTCTCCTTTTGATTGAGTTTAAAAAAAAAAAAAAGTTATGGAAGGGAATCCAAGGGCCAGAAAGTTGGATAAGTGCCTAGGAAATGCTGCGGTACATGTAGTACAGCAAAGTGACTGCTTAAATACCCAGTCTGTCTCCTCCTGGGACAGATGAGTAGATGGGGGAAAGTAGCACAAACAAAGCTGAGCGTAATTTGCCGGTCAGGATGAGTGTGGTAGTGGGAGGCCATCAGATTTGCAGTTGCATGAAGTGGGACAAAAAATAGCACATAAAGTACATAATGAAACGCAAGCGTTATAAGCTGCCTCAAACTTACGCACTGGCAGCCTTGCTGGTGAAGCTAGAGTGATTTTCTCCCTTTTACTCTATTTCATGTGTTTGGGAGGGGGAGGGCAGAGTCTGCTGCACCATCTTCTCAGGACTCTGTGTTTGGTGCTGCTCTGACCAGATATTTTTCTGCTGGCCCCTGTTTGGGGAGAGACAAGTGACCTTTGGTGGTGTGCCGGGGTTGCTGCTGTCTCCTGCGTGCCGCCAGTCTCTCCTCCTTTCCCTGTCTGCCGTTAGAGACGAGCACGGCGTGGCTGATCTGCAGTGCAGGAATGGTGCTCAAGTCTTCCCCTTTCCTTTTGCTTTGCAGAACCCAGCGCAGTTTGGAGAATCAGACTGTGACTCTTCCGAAGGGGAGTGTTCTGATGCCACGGTCAGGACCAATAAGCCCTGCAGCTCTGCTACTTGGTAATACAGATCTCCCCCAAAGCTTCCTGGTACTGGCATTTTGATTTCCCTGAGATTCCACTTCATTCCCCTTCATCACACTTTACAGGAAGAGAAGATGCTTCTCCTTCCCACCCCAGGAGTGATTTGCAATAACCCGAATCTCTGGAAAATGTCCAAATGAAATTAATTCTCTTTGAGCATTTCAATCAAGAATGGCAGGGATGTATTTTATTGAATAATCTAGTTACTGTAACATGGATATTTATTTTTTTGACATTTTAACACTTTTTACTGTAAAGAGTGGATTGTATTTATAGACACACAGACTTGTTGCAAAAAAAAAAAAAGTTCAGAAAGCAAGCACATTACGGAGAAACATCCTGGGAGTCCTGCCTGGACAGCTTTGTGTGCAAACGCAGGGGGATTCTCTTGCTGCTTTCACAGGGGACCAGGCCTCGTGGCCCTGAAGATTGGAGAACAGATCAAGAAAACTAAACCACTCAGTCTTAGCAAATGAAGAAGCGTAAAGAGACCTTACTGTGGGGTAACCTGTGAACAAAGCGTATTCAGCGTAACCAGCTGGGTCATTTTTAATCAGAAGGTGGACATGTTCCTGGAGAAACTTGGTACCGAGGTGCTAACATCCAGGGTCTTCTGAGTCGATACATCCCCAGGAATGTAATAGTGGGTTTTATTTTAAGGATTTTTAGTTTCTTTTTTTAATCAGCGTTTTGTTGTGAGATCCTGCAAATGTATCCTAACCTCGTCCTCTCGAGAATTGGAATAAGAGCACTTCTTAACATCGCCCTTGCTTCGCTCTGGCAGTGTCGATCTCCAGTTGAGCAGGGAAACCTCTTTCAGATGCAGTGTGCCATTTCCCAGTTTACTTCCTCCTCTTACCTCCTGTCTGTTTCAGTCAGTCAAAGAAATCAATCAAATCTGTGTTGGAAAAGCAAGAACTCGCAAAGTGTGGAAAGCACATTCTGCAGAGCCCGAGCGCTCTTCTGGGGAGGAACCTGGAGATGCCGGTACTGGACTTGGAGCAGCAGTCTCTCGCCCGCAGCAGCGTCGGTAACCAGCGGAGAGCTGTGTGTTGAGGGGGAAGACTGGGAATCGCTGGCCCAGATACCAGCATCAGCCCTGCTCTGTCTCCTTATTCACTGTACGTTCTGGAGAGCGTGAGCAGCTGCCTGCCCTTCACGTCAGGCTTTGTGCAAAACAGGTTGCACGGGGAACCCTGACGGTGGCTGCAGCGCAGCCGTGTCTCGGGGTGCCCTGGCGCCCCTCTTTCTCCTTCAAGCTGAAACTCTGCAGGTGCAAGCGAGGATAGTACTCGTATGCGACAGGCCGAGGCATTGGCAGAGGAGAACAATTTGTTTTCTGATAGAACTCATAGTGCCTTCCCTTCAAACACTACTCTTCTAAATCACTATTTAAAGAGAACAAAACGGTAGAGCACGTTCCCTGTTCCCTCCCCACCCCCCCTTAGTGGATGTCCCCCTGCGAGAGCTTTCCCTCTGCCCTTCCTGGCGGGCGCTGGGTGCTGCTCTGCAGCCTGGCACGCCAGCCTGAGGTGAACGGCAGGAATGGCCCGTGGACAGGTACTTCTGTTGCTTTGTTTGTTTACATTTTATGTTAAAATATTGGTTTGAATTTTAACTGTGGTAATTTATAGCCTCGTGGCAAAATGAAGGAAAATGTCTTACTTATACAGAGAGCAGTATTGTATGAGTTAAATTATCCCATATTTTTAAATTTTTGTAGCTGGACTACACACAGATCTTAAGTTATGATGTTATTTTATTATTTATTATCATTTCTGTAGATCAGAAGGTTGGCTTCACCGCTAGCACAATTGTAATCTGTTTGTGTGATGTTACCTTCTCCCCGCTCGCTGCGGGGGGACGGGAGACGCGCTGGTCTCAGCGGCTGTCAGCAGTTGCTGCCCCCCGTGATTTCCAAGGATGCTGTTGGACCGGCGCAGAGAACCTGCCAGGGCTGGTCCCGGAGGGATGGATGCAGCCAGCCCCGTGGGCCCTGCGACATTCCTCCTGGTCGATGCTGCAGTTTGGTCGTGTTGCCGGTAGAGTTGGCAGCCCCTCAGCTGGTGGGGAATGGTGGTCACAGAGTGAATAACGGTCCCCAGATCCCCTGGTAAGGGCATCTAAAAGGACAGGAGGAGAGGAGGGCAACTGCTCCGGGCAGCAGGTAGGAGATCGGGTGGCCAGCAGTGGATCCACATGGTGGATCACCCGTGCAGGACCAAACAGGCTGCCCCCTGCCTGCAGCAGCAATACTCAGCTCGGGGTGGAGGCAGAATGCCCTGGGCAGTGAAGCTCTTTCCTGGCTTGTTTCCTGTTTCCTCTCTCTTCCCAAACGTTCTCCGTCTCTCGGCCAGCAGCAGGAAGAGGTGGCAGGGCCAGAGATGGCTTTGCCTTTGGGGTGTGAGAGGGGTTTTGGTGTGGAAGAGGTGATGCAGGTGGTTACGCTGGAGGCCAGGGTGCAGGAATTTAGCAGTGGAGAACTGCGTGCGTGTAACATACGCTCACAAAGAGGAAGACCAAACTAAAGAGAGGCTGAGAACTGGCACCGAGTGTCCCTCACAGCAGAGGATGCCAGGCCTTGTGCCCCTGGGGAGACTCTGCTGCTCTGATCTGGCAGGCTTCCCGAGCTCCCGCAGGCAGGGCTGTTTGCTGCCCGCTGGCAGTGCCGTGTCAGCCCGGGCCATGGCCCTGCGGTGCCCGCTGCCTGCGGGCAGCACTGGCGTCCTCGGGCAGCCCTACACCGACAGGCTCTCGGAGTCTCCCTGAGAAAATGATCCCAGAGAGGTTTTGGTAGCTGTAGTCTTTGCTTAGAGCTCCTCCACCGTGCAATGAAGCTCCTCCGGGCTTGCAGAGAAGCGCAAAAGCTGTGACCTGTGGGATTTTGGGACCCTTCTGGGCCGGCTGTCCCGGGTGAGTGCCAGTTCCTCCCCAGGGCCACGCTGGCCCTTTCTGCAGCCTGGAAAAGCAGAGCTGGACCCTTCAGCTCTAGTTACTTTAAACTTGCAGTTCAGCATCGCTCCTCCAAACTGCTGCCTACTGCAGCGTCCCTCTAGGACTGCCACTAGGGCTGTCCCCCCTGCCTAAAGGTGCCACCCCCTACCCATGGCCGTGTAATGCCAGCCTCCCCCTGCGCACACCGCTCCTGCCCTCGGCTGCCTGCGGGCAGGGGCGGCTGGGCAACCCTCCACCTTCCTGCGACGGTTGCCGTCAGTTCTGCGGGAGGCGATACAGGCGTTTTCTGTAGCGAAACCTCCCCAGAATCGCAGGCAGACGGGGCTGGGAGGCGTCCATCGGCCTGCTTTCTGCCCACAGTAACGCCACGTTTGCAGGGCAGAAGTAAACTGTGGGTGCCCTTTTCAGCATCCCGACTACCCCGATCCAGCTCTCGTGGCTGCTGACAGCTCCTGAACACTAGCCTAGATTTTCTCCCAGAGCTGAATGTTGCCTTCCCCACTGTCGTGTTAAGTAACCATTTCATTTTGGCCCTGTCCAGTAGTGTTCATCTCTCTCCTCCCTGCTCTGCGGATTCCTGATACAAACTTGATTTTTTTTGTATTGAACAGTGTACAGTGATGGAAACAAGAATGACTATCAAAGCAAACAATGCATGGAATAAAAAGCCAGTGTACTTCAATGCTCCTCTCAGGCTGGTCTGGTGATCTGGGAATGGTTTCTCATGTACTTTGGGATACTGTCGTGAAGCCTTTTAATAACTAACGTGATGTTAGAGACGAGCTTGTTGTTGCCTGTCTCTGAACACAGCTTAACTGGAGTGCCTGGGAGCTCCAAGTAGCAGGACAAAGGCTTGCTCAGACACGTGTAGCTACAGAGCACCCAGGTGTCCCTGAGCCTTGGCTTTTGCTCTTGCAAATGAGTGATTTTTGCAGTGTGAGCTGGGGGATGGCTACAACTATGACTTCTCATCCTGGAAACCTTGCTGGGCCACTCGGATCCAACCCTGCTGATGGGCAAGGTACTAAAATGGAGGAAGCATTCACTCGGTCACCTTCCCTGGTGCTTCGGGGTCTCCCATCTGCCCCTTCCATGCCAGAAAGTTTACTTTATCCCCTGAGCGGAGCGCAAACTCATGCAGAGTAGAGCAAGGAGGTGGAAATACTAAAAACCTGGGAGCATGCCATCATCCCTGGGGGCTACTGTTCTCCAACGGCTGGGACAGACCCTACACACCTATTTGGAAACCTTCTAGTTATACACGAGCAAACATGTAGGTTTAAAGGTGCTTCTCAAGGACAAATCACTGCCAGCCACATCCATTCCCTTTTATTTATTTTCCCCCTTTTGTCGTTGTGAGGAGTAGCAGCCCCTGACAGACCTCAGAGGTAATCCCGCGTATTCTGACATACGAATGATCCATACAGGCAGCATAGCTGGTCCCAAATCCCAAACAATTTTGCTGCAGGGTGCACCTATTTAACATTGGAATGACAGAGTCCGTGGAAGCTCTCCTACAGAAGGCGCAGGGACCCTAAAATATCATTACTTTTTCTGAACTTGATACTTGTACTTGCACCTAACAGCATGGAAGTGCATGGTTTGGGCCAAAAATGCCATAAAGTGTGGGTCTGGAGAGGGGAGGAGGGAGGAGGGCCTGCCTAAGCTGGGAAACGCTGTTCCTAGAGCGGTGGGTGAAACCAAGCGGCTGCTGCAGCTCAACACAGCCCGGTGTGCCTGGACTCCAGGTGCCAAGGGATGAGACTGGTCATCAGTCACACCAGTGAGACCAGCGGGGCGCACAAAGTGGACTGGGTGGGAAGCACGGGAGCCCATGGGAAGCCTGTGGCTTCGGCTGGCAGGGAGACCACGGGGAGCGCTGGCGTTTGGCCCCCGTGTTCAAGAGCTGGGAGGGACTAAGGGGTCCTGATCTGCCTTCCTCACAGGATGCTCCTGGTATTTCTTTCCATTGCTAATACATTCGCAGTGGGCTGGCACCATCCTCAGGCACGCTGGAGACAGGCCGAGTTAAAGGAAACAGGCACAGTAACTTCAGGTGTTCACAGAGCCCCTGTATAGCGCTCTCCGTGCAGGTACACGCACAGCTAAACATTCATTAGAAATAAAAACCTTACACCTCCTCTTAGATGAGAGGAACAATTAAAAACTGCAATTGTCCTTGGTCCACGGTGGCACAGAGCGTGCAGGATATAACCCACAGGAAGAGGCCTGCAGCGTTTGCGAGGCAGTCCCCCGGCAGCTGGGGCACCTGAGCCATCACAAGCTCTTTTTGCCATTGAGTAACCGAGCGTGCTTGTCTTCATCCAGCTTCAAGTGCTTCTTGCTGTATTTCTTGATGAGGGTCCCTGGTATCAATGCTGCCACAGCCATCGCAAGCAGTTTGAGCAGCGTGTCCCAGGAGAAAATGGCATCCAAAGAGGTGATTTGTGACAGAATGGCTCCTGTCTGCACGCAGATGAAATTATAGGGTGTAAGGCCTGAAAGAATCAGAGCAGAAAAAAGCCTGTTAGCATTCCCCCCGCCATGTAAAATTAGCTCAAACAGGCCCTTGCCCACGGGCAGACACAGGGGTCTGGGTTCGTAAGGGAAAGAACGAGGTGTGATTCAAAACATTGCTGCGATTCAGAACTTGGCTGCATGAGTGATGCACAGTGCTCCGAGACCTCTCAGCATAAGGTTGGCAAGAAGGCAACCAGGTAAGCGGGGAGATGACCCTGCTGCTCTGCCTTCCCCAGCTCAGCATCCTTCCCAAGGCTCGGGGATGAGCAGCGGCAATGTCACGCTGCCCCCTCAGACAGTCTCCCCAGGCCTTACCGATGAGAACGGAGAAGAAGAACTGGGACACAGGGATGTTTAAAATGGGAGCGGAGAGATTCAGAAACCAGTTTGGTGTCATGGGGAACAGCCTCAGGAACAACAAGAAGAAAAATAAGCAGCTCCTGTTCTCCTCTACCTGCCAAGAGAAACGTTCCACGTTATTTCTGCTCCTCAGGCAGCAGTAACACCTGGAACATCCATGACACTAAAGTGAATTTAAGTTTTCTTCTAACACGCCACAACATGAGATCAGTTCAGAACTGATGAAAAGTGGCACCTTTATGTATGTTTGGGAGCCTAATGGTGAGCCAGCCCCTTCCACACCAGCAGCAAAAACGGGATGTAACCTGAAGGAGAGATCACGAAGCCAACAGCAGAACCACCTCCAGCTGTACAACGCGGCCCAGGATGGGTGGAGGCAGTTCTGGAGCACAGGGGCTTCCCCATCAATTAATTGTCTTACTTTTCATTTTCCTTAGGCTCTGGGACTTTCTTTGGCATCTGGGATTTGCAAACAGGCTTGCTCCCAAGAGAGCAGTCTGCTCCTAGGCTGTGTCAGAGGAGGCCCTTAACTGACCTGATGCATCCCCTGCACGTACTATTTTTTGACTAAGTCAGCCCAAAAGGCAGCCTCCTCCAGGGCCGTTCCGGCTGTCCGCAGACCTGGGCCTGCCCTTACCTTTCTTTGCAGCAAAGCCACTTTATCAGGAAAGTAGTAGACGATGAACTGCTTCCCAAAGGCGCTGGAGAGGAGGTAGCAGAAGGTGGCTCCCAGCGATGTCAGGGTGGAGCACAGCACCAGCCCGGTCCAGGGCCCAAAGAGCGCTCCGGCCAGGACGTTCTGCCAGGGGACAGGGCCGGGTGACAGCCCGGCAGGGGACCAGGCCTGTCCCCTCCATCCCGCTGCCTTCCCCCTCTGCCTCCCGCGGCACCGATCGGGCAGAGCCGTGACTCACCCGTCCGGCACCAACCTCGCTCCTTGTCCCGGCAGGCGGGACCGGGGGCAAAGGCACCTCTGAGGGGTCATAGATCACAGGGTTGGCAGGGCCCTCTGGAGATCATCCCGTCCCACCCCCTGCCAGAGCAGGGTCACCCAGAGCAGGGGGCACAGGAACGCCTCCAGGCGGGTTTGGGATGTCTCCAGAGACGGAGACTCCCCCACCTCCCTGGGCAGCCTGGGCCAGGGCTCTGCCACCCTCAAGGGAAAGAAGTTCCTCCTCAGGTTTAGGTGGAACTTCCCATGGTCAAGTTTGTGCCCGTTCCCTCTTGTCCTGTCCCTGGGCACCACTGAGAAAAGCCTGGCCCCATCCTCCTGACACCCCCCTGTCAGTATTTATAGGCATTGATAAGGTCCCCCCTCAGCCGTCTCTTTTCCAGACTAAAGAGACCCAAATCCCTCAGCCTTTCTCCATCAGAGAGCAGTTCCACCCCCTCAGCATCTCGGTAGCCCTTTGCTGTCCCCTNGGGCGGCCGCCGGGAGCCGCCTCCCCTCAGCGCCGGGGGGGGCCCGCCCCCCGCAAAACACACGGCGACAGCGGGGGACGCGCCCCGCAAAACACACGGCGACAGCGGGGTTGCGTTGGTTGCTGGGTTTGGTTTTTTTTCTTGTTTTAATTTCTGCAGCCCCGTTTATAAATCCCCGCCGTGCCGGGAGGGCCGCGCCCGGGCTCTGCGGAGGGCGCTGAGGATCCCTCAGGTGAGGCCCTTGTGAAAACGTCCGTCACGTTCAGGCGTAAGGGGCAGAAATAATAACGCCGTCGCGTCTCAGCTCCTGCCTCAGCACGGGACGGGCTTGAAGGTGTTTTTGGTGTTCTCCGTCAGAAGGAGGTCGTATCTGCACAGCTGTGATCTGCATGAAAACACCCAGAATGGGCCACAAGTGAGAAACCGGCCTCTCTTGTGCCGTGCCCAGGCTGCGGGGGCTTGCGTAAAATCAGTCGTCTTCTCAAGACAAGTGGCTCAAAGTCCACCTACAGCGAGATGGGCTTGGAGCCTTAGCGAGGTCAGAGGTACCTTGAGCGTGTTTTCATTCTGCCCTGCGTTATCTTTTGCTTTGCCGTGTGGAAAAACAAAACCAGCAAGCAAACTGGTGCTCCCTGGGGACAAGGGATAGGACAAGAGGAAACGGGTTCAAGTTATGTCAGGGCAGGTTTAGATTGGATATCAGGAAACATTTTGTCACGGAAAGGGTTATTAACCATTGGCAGAGGCTGCCCAGGGAGGGGGTGGATTCCCCATCCCTGGAGGTGTTTCAGAAAAGGGTAGATGAGGTGCTGAGGGACAGGGTTTAGAAGTGGTTTTTGTCAGGGGGGGTTAATGGTTGGACTCGATGATCTTAAAGGTCCCTTCCAACCTCACCCATTCTATGATGATGAAGGGGAAAAGATGGCAGCAGTCAGGTGGCCCAGCACCAGGTTGGAATTGCCCAGCTGTGCTTGCCAGGGGCTGTTTGTGCTTGCCCTTGCTGGTGTCTACCACATGCGCTTGGAAAGGCATGGGGGGAAAATCAAGGTCTTGTGCTGACGAGTGTAAATCAAACAATTCTTTTGTCTGTACGTAAGAATAAGGGTTCACCCTCCTCCTNCCAGGGCAGAGCAGAGGGGGAGGATGCCCCCCCTCCACCCGCTGGCCACGCTCTGCTTGATGCCCCCCAGAAGTCCCGTCCCGTCCCGTCCCGTCCCGTCCCGTCCCGTCCCGTCCCGCCCGGCCGTACCAGCAGGCTGGAGCCGGGGATGGCGAAGCTCTGCTTGTAGAGGTAGGCGGCGCAGAAAAGGGCCAGCGCCGCTCCCCGGTGCCGCCTCTCGTAGTCCCGCAGGGCCTCGGCCAGCTCCCGCAGCTCCTCCAGGTCCGACGGGAACCGCAGNAACGCCGTCGCGTCTCAGCTCCTGCCTCAGCACGGGACGGGCTTGAAGGTGTTTTTGGTGTTCTCCGTCAGAAGGAGGTCGTATCTGCACAGCTGTGATCTGCATGAAAACACCCAGAACGGGCCACAAGTGAGAAACCGGCCTCTCTTGTGCCGTGCCCAGGCTGCGGGGGGCTTGCGTAAAATCAGTCGTCTTCTCAAGACAAGTGGCTCGAAGTCCACCTACAGCGAGATGGGCTTGGAGCCTTAGCGAGGTCAGAGGTACCTTGAGCGTGTTTTCATTCTGCCCTATGTTATCTTTTGCTTTGCCGTGTGGAAAAACAAAACCAGCAAGAAAACTGGTGCTCCCTGGGGACAAGGGATAGGACAAGAGGAAACGGGTTCAAGTTATGTCAGGGCAGGTTTAGATTGGATATCAGGAAACATTTTGTCACGGAAAGGGTTATTAACCATTGGCAGAGGCTGCCCAGGGAGGGGGGGGATTCCCCATCCCTGGAGGGGTTTCAGAAAAGGGGAGATGTGGTACTGAGGGACAGGGTTTAGAAGGGGTTTTTGTCAGGGGGGGTTAATGGTTGGACTCGAGGATCTTAAAGGTCCCTTCCAACCTCACCGATTCTGTGATTCTAAACAGAGGTGCTGGCTGCAGAGCAGGGTTCCCTTTCAGCCAGTCTGCACTGGGACGGCCACCAAAAGGGTGGTCTGTCCATCTCCCCTTGCCCACCCGTGTGTTCCTGCCGGTTCCCTGGTGTCGTCATTAGGGATTTTAGGGATTGTGCCGCTACTCTGAGCTGAGAGCAGCCATTGGGCTGGCTTAGAGCTAGCCCGGCCGAAAACCCACAAAGGCTTTCACCTGGGGCCACACGAGCATCAGCCCTGGCACCGGGAAGGAGAGAGAGCAGGACATCCCTGGCCGTGGCAGTGACTGGTTACTTAAGGGTGTTAAAATAGCCATGAATCTGTACTCCCAGCCTCTGGAGCCCCTCCTAGGGGAGACTGTGCATCCTCTGGTGAAATGTCTGGGCGTTTGCATCTACTTTTTACAAGAGTAAATGTGGATCTGGGGCTGGAAATGACCATGGAGATGTAGGACAGGAGAAGGGGAGCGTTGGTGAGGAGGAGCTGTAGGACTTTGCTTATTAGACATGCACAATCTTTTCCATGTTCTAAGACAAAGGTAAGGGTAGCAGACCTTCATGAGCTGCTAAGAAACATGTTCTGCACCTCTGTCCTTTTTTTTTGCTCCACCCTTCTCACTCTGTGATGTGCAATCCTTGTTTTATCCCAAATTTAAAGCATGTATGGCTTGATGTCCACGTGCTGTCCTTACATGCAAGGTCAGCCAAAGAGATTCTGCACTTGGTGAGCTCAGGCAGAGATCCCCTCCTCCAAAGGGGCCCTAAAAATCAGGGAAGTTTAAGGGTAGGACCATAGAGCAGACAAAGGTTAACAAGGTGATGGAAGCAGCTGTAGAAATCTCATCAGCAAACGATCTGGTGGGTACCTCATGATGTGGACAGTAGTCAGTGCTTTGGGGCACAGCAGCTCCCAGTTATGGGAATTCCAGGAGTAAATTAATCTCCCTGTTTGGCTGGACATAGAAATTGGGATATTTGGGGCTGGACATCTGTATGTCCCTGAGAGCTGCCTGTACTTTCAGCCAGAGTTCAGGCCTGGGCAGCTTCTCTGTAGCTACTCGGAGGTCGTTTTCCTCACCAAAGGTTAAAATGTCAGGCCATGGTCAGAGCCAGACCACTAATTACGTGTTTTCAGTACAGTAAGACAACCTCTATGTTCAGTTTCGACTGTGGGGTTTGTGTGCACTAAAGGCAGAATTTATTCACAAGATATGTGTGCAAGAATTATTAAATGTGAAATAAATATAATTCTTCTGGGTGGACTCGGGCAGGCCGGGCATCTGGGAGATTCATTTACTTCTGTCGAGTTTGCAACAACAGAAATGGTTTGTAAACCTCTGCTTACCTTTCTGGATTTGTAAGTGACCGGAACCTCATTTGGAGAATCCTGAGTTTGAATTTTGGGCCAATGACAGATCCCGTGGAAAACGTCAAGGAAATTCTGTCTATGTTTTCAAAGTCCTGGTCGAATCCCATTAGCAAAGTGATTTGGTTGTACTGCTGAAAGGCTGCAGCTTCTCTAAAGATAAAGCAGGCAAAGTGTCAGAGAGTCACCGAGGGAATAGCACCATTTTTAACATATTCAGTATAATATTAGAAACAGCGCTAGGGGAGGAGGAGCACTGAACCACCAGTTTCTGGTTTATAGGAAAGGGGTATGGATTCAGGTTTCCAGGTGTGAACCTGCTCAGGCACTTCTGCACTCGGTTGTTTGGAGTGGGGGCACGGAGGTCTGATGCCGTTTGCTCTGGTCCCAAAGCAGAATCCTCGCAGTGGACCCAGGTGATGTTCGTACCTGGCTGGCTGTGTGGACCTCAGCCCCGAGTCGCCCCTGGGGGCTGCAGAATAGCTTGGTGTGCATGCAAATCTGTTTGTAACAACGCCGCATGGCTAAGGTAGCTCTACAAATGGAAGACTGTACCTTGGGGGTATTAATGCCCCTAACTACATTTCTGATAGTTCTCTTCTGGCAAATGCAGCAGAAGTGTCTGTAAAAGAACGCAGCCTTGTCCGGAATTAATGGGGAGTAATCCAGCTTCTCAGGATAGGAAAATAGCAGAGACATGAAGTCTCACAGGGCTGAGGTTTGACCTTTTTGACAGAGCGGTCGGTCCCACTTTGAGATACGCATGAAAGCTGCACCAGTCTTGGGGCAGAAGGAGCAGAGCTGCTCACAAAAACGCTGTGGCCACACGACACGTGCTTTATGCAGCTGGTTGTAAAGCCATAGCTTAAGGTTTCCCTCACAAAGGTGCAGTCTGCAGATGTGACTGGATGTGTATCCCGGTTGCAACATTCAAAACGACTGCCCATGTTTAGAAGTTTTAGGAGGCCTGACAAACAGGGCAAGTTTTAACCTGCCAAAGGTGTTTACAAGGTGGGCGTGTGGGAGCGTGCTGCCTGGTGGGCTGTCAGGCGCTCGGCGGAGCAGGGTGTCCCTGTTGCGCAGCCCCAGGGAGCTATGCAGATTGCTCCCCAGAAAACAGATACGGCTGGGAGAGCATGCAGTTAGCAACACTTGGGAAAACTAGTTGAGCGGGACTTGTTTGGCTGAAGTGTGTTTAGATCAATCAGGGATTTGCATGTCCCCATAAACACCAGTCATTAATTAGCCTCTCCAAGTGGAACGGATTGATTTGGGTGTTAGATATTCAGGCCCAGGTTCATCCCAGCTGTCTTGGGCACCCGGAGCTGGACTGGAACACTCCCAGGAAAGGGAAGGAAAGAGGGGGAGCTGTGTTTTTCCTCCCGCTTTAGTGGAAGCCCAGAACAGCCACACCACTGGCTGAGATTTTTCATTTCAGTCCTGAAGATGACTGAGAAGGGTCTGAATCAAAGGGCTGGGCCGTCAGCTGGTGTGCGCTGGAGGAAAGCCCTAAGGCATGTACACTATCAAGTATCAGCAGAGAAATTAGAGGAGGAAATCTTACCTCCTCCCGGACACAGTGGTACCAAGTGATTTGCTAACATTTACAGGTGATCAGGTCGGTAAGACTTACGGATTAACTTTAGATTCTGCCTCCTTCCCACTTTTATCAGCTAGTACAATGCTGAAGGTGCCTCTTCTGGTGTCTTTGTTCCACGTCATGATATCCACAAGGTAGTGATAAACTGTGGTGGGAGGGAGCGTGGTTAGACTCTGCACACTCTGCTTTCGGCCCGGCTGTGTGCCTCTCTGGGAGCTGAGCTGCAGCTGGGGGACGTCTTCCTCACACTTGCTCATCTGACACAACCCGCTCAATTTATCTCCAAAATCTTTCTCCTTCCTCTGCAGAGATTTCTAGCAGCAATATTAAGAGATGTCCGGGAAAGCACTACAGCAAGGCTTACACAGCTGGCATGCAAGACGGCCTCTCTGTGGCTTTCAGCACACCGCCTTTCACTGCCTGCCCTCCCCGTCCATGTGCAGATTGGCTTTTCTTTCTCCTCTCCACCTCTCATCCCTGTCGTTTCTGATCCCAGCATCTGTCTTTTGTCTTCTCTGTCATGGAGCAGAATCATCTGCTCTTTACTCGCTGAATTCACTTGCTGGCCAGCCCTGGAGCCCAGGCCATAATGGCTGCCCATGGCTCGGTATGTCGGTAATCAGGAGAATGAAACCTTTTTTCACCAGTTCCCCCTCTCCTGGGCCCTTTCCCTGCGCCTTTCACTTTTGTCCAGGGTAGCTTGTAAAACTGTCCAGCTCAGAGCCGGCCTTCGACTCTCATCGTTCCCACGCACCTCTTACTTGCATGCAAGAGCGGTGTGTTGTTTTGAAACACAGTTTAGGAGCTACCCCTTTGTGTTTCGTTTGCATGTTCCCAACAGATTTCCTAGCAGTGTAAGCAAGACGAGCCTGTTCTTGCGCCTCTCTAGTGAGTAGTTGGCTTTCACAGCACCAGGCGGGTTTGCGGATAAGGAATGTAACGGGAAGGCTGCAGATGGACACAGTTCCATCCAGCAGCCACTGGCTTTGTTTCTAAAATGCGGGCTACGTAGCAGCTAACCATCTCTGCTGTGCTGTTGCTGAAGGAGGCAATGCATAAAGAAAAATCATCTCAGAAATCTTAGTCACTTACTGCAAAATGGCTTTTTGTCCGCTGTGTCAAAAAACATACTTGTCACTGGATGGCTCTGTTGTGTTAAATAGCTTTTCCACTTATGGGCGTAATAACCTATAGATGACAGTTTGAAAATGAAACAGAGTTACTGCACAGGTATATAAGCAACTAAATTGCTGAAAATAACAAGCAAATACTTAACAAATAGTATATTGTCTGCCAGCTGCAAGGTAGTACTGTGACACATCCTTCCGTACTCCGTAGACTTATACCAGGGCTTAATTTTATTTGTGTAACTAAAGCCAACTGAGCGTCTAAATACACCTGGTTACTGTTTAGCCCTTATTTTAAGCTTGATCTTTTTCCACATCTGATATCTATGGTCAAGAAGGATTTCATTTGGCAGTGCAGAATGAAAATCATCCCCTTAGCTTTGCAAGTTCATTTCTGGAAGCGTCAGGTTTTTTAGCACCAGCGTTTCAGGAATGGCAGCCTGAAGCTGGGCTGTTACATCCAGGCTGGGATGTAACCTCAAACCCCAGACTTCCCTTTGTTCACTCCTCTGCCATTCCTTTTAGAGTCAAGAGGCGTTTGTAGCACCAAAAATTTCTTATAAAAGATTCTGGTTTAGCAAGAATATGGCCCTATCCCTCAAACTCTGCAGCTAATGGACTTTATTCATTGTTTCTGTGACTTTACTGTAAAGGTCCCAAGTCTTGTTTTGGCTTTTCTGGTTCTGGATCCTTTACATGTGGATTTCTGTTCTAGATCATAACGTGATGTGACTGTACGAAGAGCAGGGAAATTTCTCAGGCCTGTTTTACCTGCAGCAGAGGGTTGTACCTCTGCAGAGGTCAAGGAGGGACCACCTCAAAAACCTCAGTGGAAATAACTTACATGCAAAGCACCGTGTCGTGTTGGTCCTTTAGCAAAACATTTGTCACGCACTACGTTAGAGTAATGATGGGCAATTCTGTCAGACGTGTATTCAGGATGCATTGCCATTCCCTGGATCCTTACCTACGGTGGGGCATGGCATAGGCCAAAAAGTTTCACAGCTGGTACATTTGCCGTTCCTGTAACTTCTGTAGGAGTCGCACGGGTACGCGGTGATATTGCAGCTCTGGTTCAGGGATGACAGGAACAGGAAAACAGACCTCTGGTGGTCACACTTAAAATACTGCAATCCTTAGCCGTACACAGGGAAGAAATATTTTGTTAGCAATCCTCATGCTTCAGCAAAATGTCATTAATGCAGTAGCAAAAAAGGACACACCAGCGGATGGTCACTGACCAGTCTGAACGCAACAGGTTGAACTGGGGAGCACTGGGCTGTGGCTGAACAGTAAGTGGGCACTAGCCTCTCCCTGTGAGTGTGCTCAGCTCCGCAGGTGTCTGCTTTACTTTTCTTCTTCTCTTTTTTGGTTTTAAAAACATAGGTGTTCGTTTCGTTACTGTGTTACTGCAGTTCCAGAGGATCCAGCTATGGATCCTACTCCATCTCAGGTGTTCTCTGAGCTCAGCCCTGACAGATGGATATTGTTTTGGGGTTTTGGGGGGATTTTCTCTTTTTTTTTTTACCTAATCAAATGAGTGTCTGCATGAGCAGCAAAAGCCTCATTTCCTATGGATTTGTGTTTTCGGCTGGTTTCCTATGTAGATTCTCTTGGGTCTGATACAGGTTGAGTTCACGTTATTGCCTTTCCTTCTGTAAGGTGTCTTCTTCACCCAGCTTTCACAAAACCATTTCTGCTGCTGGGCTGGAAAGGAAAAAAGCTTTCTTGCATTCAGGACTAGGGCTGTACCTGCCAGACTGCGCTGTTGGTCCCTGCCAAGAAGGGCGCATTGGGTTTGGTGCAACAGCCTACCCGACACTCGTCTTGAGCCTGTTTGCTGAGCAGGTTCTTGCCATGGCCAGTCCTTAAGGGTTTGTGTATGTTCTAAGTAATTAAAAAAAAAAATCCTACAAGTTTTCTAAATGTAGTCACAAAATGAAGGCACAAATCTACCTGATGACTTTTTGCATGGAAAATTAATCCCATTTGCATTTGTGACAGAGAGCAGAGGGCTCACCCCTGACTCGCGTGTCTGCCTGGTGCACACCAGCCGAACTCCTGTCACCTCAGTGTGCCGCATCAGCGCTGGGAAGAGACTGCTGTCAGGGCTTTCCCAGAATACAGTTTTCCTGTATTATCTATGTAGTGGTGATGTTTCTCTGGCCTTCTCCTCTTTTCTGATTGGAAACATTTTGTCAGTGTTTGTGCAATTTAAGGCAGAATTAATTACCAGAAAATATCGTCAGTGGACAGCCAGGCTGGTCAGTCCCGCCGTTGGGGTAGAAGTCTATGTGGCCTAGTGCTTCTCTGTAACCTAGTCCTGACAAAAGAAAATATCAGAGGTGAGGGAATATTAAATTGTGAAAGGCAGAAGGAGGAAACATAAGAAACTAACTGGAAAAAATAATCGTTACTTAGCTCTAGGAGGCCTGCCTGTGCAGGAATATTAATGTCATTCATCTCTTTAGGCAGCAGGCCAAATGGTTGTGACCCAGCTGTGTCATTTTAGCAATAGTGTCAAGTACCTAAAGTAAGTCTGTGTGCGTGACAGTATAAAATTTGGCTTTTTGTGTCGCTGCCTGCGGGAGAGAAAAAGGGATGTGAAACACTGGGACTTGCTGTGCTGCTGAAGTCCGAGTTCTTGGAGGGACTGGGAGAAGACGAGAGGCAGCAATGAGGTGGGTAAGCCAAGCGCTGGGGGCAGGATGCCAGTGGGAGCAGAGCTGGCCTGGCTGGTGGATGTGAAGATGTGCTGTCCACCCGTTGGGAAAGGAGAGGGCTGAGGGAGATGCCGGATTTGCCCCAGAGGAGGGTTTAGCCCACGGGGGGTGGGTGGGATGAAGACTGGAAGCGTCAAGCCACAGGGATAACTGATGTGCTGTGTGTTGGGGTGTGTGACTAGCTTTTGAGATGCTGCGTGCTTGGCGGCAGGGTGACCCCGCAGTGTGACGTCAGTGTCACTGCTCCGGCAGGACTGTGTGCTCCCGCTTTCCTGTGCTCCCCGTCAGTCTCTAGGTTTGCTCGTATTGGTAAAGAGGAGAAATGTCACGTACCGTCAGTGTCTGAGTGAATGACATCAACAAACTGTGCGTCTGTAGGATCCAGCCTCTCGCTAGGCGGCTTTCCTCTGTACAAGGGGCCTGCCGGGTCAAGGCCTGCAACCCAAAACCGTGCCTGTGGCATCACTTCAGTACTGCGCGGCTCAGGCCGCCCACGGGGGACAGCTGTCCTCGAGGCAAGGGGACTGACAGGAGGAAGGGCTTACCTGTGATCCTTCCAAGTGTACCGTCAAACATCTGTCCCACAAAGCCAGAGATGTGTGCTCCCAGGCTCACTCCTATCATGTGCAAGGAGTCAAGTGATGCTCCATCAAGCTGAGATTTAAAAGTACTCGTGGTCACAGATTTTAGGCATATCAGGAGGAGGAATGTAAATGCATCTCCCTACTTTTCCCACATTTTCCCTTGGTGTGTTCTACTTTGTGTAAATATTCCCCCTTTGATGGCCCCAAAGTACAACCAGAACTTGTGTTGGAGGCCCGTATCTGAGAGAGCTGCAACGTTCAGACAATGGTTGTATCTTCCTGGGGCAGTGACTACAGGTGTGGACAGGAATGGGTATTCATGGGCCCCATGAGTACAACTCCAGTTGGCCACATGTGGTTCCTGCACGGCATTAGCAGACACAATGATCCTAATGATCCAGTGTCATCATTGCCTCTGCAACACCTTAGAGGAGCTGCGAACTGTAGCCAATCCCCATAAGCTGACTTTTGGACATCCAGAAAGTAGAGATAGAGTTTCTGTGTATGGGAAAACATATCGGTAGAGTTTTGTATCCAGAAATGTAGAGACTTGGAGCGTAAACTGAATATTGCAACAAAATACCATCGTACCAAGTCCAAGAGTAGATCTTGGCACTGCACTTCCAAAAATGAATGCATTCCTTTTTAGGAGTTCCTTCTCCCAGTCATCCTGCTGAGTTTAAACAGTTCCTTTGTGCCCTTTATATACTACGCATTAGTGACTGTTTCGTAGCATGAACATTCAACTTACCAACATTTCATCAATAAGTTTCTTCAGAATCTCAGCGACTTTCTTGCAGTTTCGTGAAGCATTACTGTAGATGAGAGTTGTTGCCCCCTGGTTCCAGTCCACAAGGATGACGTTCATGTCCTCTACAGAAAGCAGGAGACTTACCAAGTCAGGGATCCAGACAGGGGCAGAGCCCGTGAGTCGGTATCCGTGGATGATGAAAGTAGTTTTCTTGGTCACATCTAGATACTTGGAGGCTGTTGAATTGATTTCTTCAGCACATTTTGGGTTCTGGCTGGTGTAGAGCAGCAACTTCACTTTCAGGTCTGTCCCTATCAAAGCGTTGCCGAAGCCGAGAGCTGTGAATGCAGGGCATGTCTCCCCGGGATCTGAAAAGAGCACAGCGTGGCAATCCTGAGGTCAGCACCGGAGCCTTTGCTCTGACCGTTTCTGCCTGCCAGCCCTGCACAGGCACAGGCTGTGAGCTGTCTGAGCCGCAGCAGCTCCTCTCCTCTCCGTCATGGTCATGACTGGAGGTACCCTGAAACTTAGGTGTTCTTGCTGTGTTGGAACAAAGACAGCAAGAGTACCTTCTCGGAGCAGCATTCCCTGAAACAGCACAGTCCTGCTTCCACTAGCAGCTGGCAGGTGTCATGGAAAATTTCCCCCAAAATCCACTAGTGTGAGGAGGGTATTAGAGACTGACAACTCAGATGGCTGCTGTATTGATTTGAGAGCGCACCCAGAGAGCTCTGGACAGGTTCTAGGGTAAAGAGATATCCTCGTGGTCCGTTTGCAGCTCCAGTTTGGAGCTGACAAGCTGCAGAGGATCTTGCTGTTGTGAGGGGCAGCTCAATGCTTCACCTGTTTTGCAGATGCAGCCTGCTACTTCAGACTGCGAAATGGGACACCCTTTGACTGCATGAGATACGCTACTGATATTGCTCTACAGACAGCTGAAGAGTAACTGAATTTTGTGTAAGTGCTGCTTTATGGGGTGGTCTCTGACATTTGAAAGCCCATCTTTGTTCCTTTCTTTTCCAGCAGAACACCAGCTGAGCCTTCAGAGTCCAATACAATCTCCAACAGGCCACTGGCAGGGAATAGAATAACCGTCTCCAGACAGACACTGCTATGAGGGCCCTCCCAGGTTTTGTAGCCTCTTCCTGGCTCACAGTCCTTTTCCTCAAATCCCCTTAATCTTATTGAAGAACCTTGTGGGAGAGAGTGTCTCTCTCACACGTACACCCTGGGCTGCAATAATTGCTCAGGCTACAGTCGCTAGAGAAATCTTCCCGATCTTTGTTGCTGAACGGGCTGTGCAGTAGGTTTAGAAAATCTGCAGCTGCAAGCTAATTGTGCTCTAGCAAATCTCCAATACTCTGTGCATTTTAATTGCTAAATGATGAAACTCTCATGGTTTCTATGAGCAACTTTCCCTTTTCTCCTCCTGTGGAAATCAAGAGCATGAGAGTAATATAAATGCTATGTGCCCAGCACATAAAATGATCTGCTCAGTTGCCATAGTTCTGCTAATTACTTTGTAGAAGCCCCAGGAGCTTCAGAAATAAAAGTTAATAGGCTAAAAGGATGTTGTAGTTAAGTCCAACTGGAGATTTTAAATTACTACCATAAATTCAGAAATAAATTTTAACATTTGAAATCCATGGAGTCCTTCCTGTATAAAGCCGATGATAAAATACGAATAGCAGGACAGAAGTGGTGAAAAATAAGCCCTCAGCCAGAATGTTGGTTGAAGTCAGTGGCTGTTGAATAGAGGGTGTTTCTGCCTCTGTCATGCTTCAGTCAGGGCTCCCGGGGCAATGGGACTCTGGGCCCTGCTTGCAAGACCTGGTCGCCCGGGGTGGCTCTCTCCTGACCCGCTTGCTCTCGCCTCGTTCTTACAGTCCTCCAGAGAAACAGCAGCAAGAGTTCTCCTCTGGCACTGCTAACGTGGAGATCTCAAGGTAACAAGCAGAGAAAAGTGAGCATTTTTTGCCGATACACAGCAGCATATACAGTGATACTCAATGACTGTCCTCTAGGTGCTACTGCAACATAAAAAAATACAATTATATTTAATTTTTACTAATAACTATAAATTGTTTTAGTTATTGTAGAGTGTTATTATATAGTATTGTTAATCAACTTTACCACCACTGAAGCTGTAGTAATACAGGCAGAAATGCCAGGCAAGAATTACTTCTATGTGGTGCAAGATTGCGCTGATTGCTTCATTTGTTTCTCTATCTCCTGCATTGTGCTCAGACTTGCCCAGAGGAGCACCACGCTTGTCCAAACCTTCCAGTAAAGGAGAGCTTTTAAAAGAGCTGATGAGCATTTGCAAATGCCTAACACAGAAATGGTTTAAAAAGCCTTGTTATATCTGCACCAAGTCTGTTAGATGTGCTCTATTTTGATTAACTAAACCAGCTCAGTGCTAATAGTGGGGGAAAACCCGCCAGCTTCTCTCCTGGCAGGCTGGTGCGTATCCCAGACTCAGCCACCGTGTGTTACAAAAGGTGGCACACAAGGACAGCCAGTTACCCTGGCTTTGCTCTTCATTCTGAGCAGCACAGTGAATCCTACCCAAATGGCTGGAAGCGTCTTTGGAACTCCAACGAGATCTCTCTGATGGGGCAAGAGGCTTATTGAGATTAACTCTGCAAGCAAGTAAGTGAGATGGAAACTCACAGCCTGGCACTGTATTTAACCCCTGCCCTCCAGGAAAAGGTGAATAAATGTGGCTATTAACCAGTGTCCTGTTAACTTGCTCCCACCCCTGTCCTGGCCATTAGCTTGCTGAGCAGCCTCGGGCAATTCGCTTTTCTCCCTCTGCTTGGTTTTCTGACAGCAAACAGCAGTTCCCTGGGCAAGGTGCTCTGACATCCCAGCACCTGTAGCAGGGGGCATGCCAGTCTGTTTGCTGCCTGGGAGCTGGACATCTTTTGTCTCGAGCTTGAGATCAGCCTCTGAGGTGCTATTGCAGCAGGAGGGGCATCTTCAGAATAACTTCATTCTGAAGTTACATATACACACACATATATATATATATATATATATATATTCTGAAGTTATATACACCCAGGCGGGAGTGTTGTGGCCATGAGAATGGTCTCAGGCAGACTCCATGGTATTTACTGCAGTCAGTGCTACTAAAGGCCTTCATTCCCTTGATCTCTGTCATTCCTTTTGTGGACACACTGTTTGGAGCCTTCTTCTTTCCGGGTGTTCATCCTATTAGACAGGCAAGGTTTGCAGTAAATTGCATTTTGGGGCTGGCTGCATGAATAGAATAGCATCTGAACTTCTTAACTCTGCCAGTCTGTCCCCTGGCAAAGTGAAGTTCCATCAGATTTTCACTCCAGCGCGTCTGTGGTCGCTTGGTGACATCTGTAGTTGCCCTGTCTGTGGTCCTTGGGCGACTGGATGGCCGTGCAGAGCCCATGAAGGGGGCTGCTCACCCACTCAGCACCTTGCAGGGACCCCAGATAAGCGTGTTGCTGCTTCTGTGTCTGTCTGCAGTTTCACCGATGCTCAGAACACCGGTCACCTTGCCTGGGCTTTTTACAGTGTGTTTCCACAGACCGGTCTTTATGCACCAAGAAGGAGGCTTCAGCTTTAAGCACGCTTCACTACCCCACAGCAAATCTCAGCAGCAGGAGTGAAGATTTCCATCACTTCTCCAGAGAGAGTGTGCCCTCTACCTCTTAAACCGGTCTTGGGTACCTCGCTGGGTTTCCTTGGTGCCTTTTCACACCATTCTCTTTTTTCCACTTCTTACGACTACGTTTCCTACAGCATATTTAACAAACTGAGGAAAATGTGACCCCAAGATTACTCCAGAGAACCCGATGAAATACAAGTTGGCATTTATTAGAATACTGTGTTGTTTTTTTTTCCTCCCGTTTGTTTTCCCTATAAGGCAGAGCGCTATAACTTGACTTGCTCCCATGTGTGTGCTAACACAAGGCAGTACATTTGTTTATTGTTACACAGGTTGATTCTTCACAGGGCTGTGAGGATATCAAATGGAGCTTATTGTTCATAAACGGTAATTCATTGTTCACGTCTGTCATATAAGGCACTGCTGAAAAGAAATCATTCTTCTCTGAAGATTTCAAATAACATTTTCAGTGTCGATGGATAGTACTTATATAAGAGAAATGTTTGCAAAGTGAGGAAAAGATAATAAAAATGACTTCTGGTTTTACATTTGGAACTCTTACAGCTGACTACATTCATGTAAGCAGTATAATTTGCTTTGCCAAAATAAATAATGCCAGTGAAAAACCCTATGCAGTAACCATCACGCAGAGGGTAGATATATTCATGTTTCCGCAAAGCACAGGAAGAGTTTTATATCTGACAAAAACATGCAAAACAAAAGGTTGATTTCTTACCTGGTTTCACCCCATACCAAAGGCAGATGAAGACGGTGCACAGCCTCAGCATATGGACTTCCACATGGAACTTCTACAGGTGAAAGATTTTAAGGTTCCCACAATTTCTTTGGCATGTGTCTGCCGCCTCTGACAAGAGTTTGTTCTCTTTTTCTGCCAGTAACAGTAGGTGTGGTGAAAGGAGGAAGTTACCAGCCAAGAAATGAAGACCAGTCTCTAGTTATACAACTAAAGCTTCTTCTTAAAAAGGTGGGGCGCCTTCTATTCTACCAGGTTTCCTTATTTTAAATATAGCTTGCCCTGGGGAATGACTAATCAAAGACATAATGGCTTGGTATCATGCTGTAAGCAGCAATTTGACTATGTGTGTTGAAACTAATGGAATTTTTGCATGTCTGTTTGTCTTTTGCAAAGACTGTCAAAAGGCAGCAAAGACCGTAGGTGTCACTGCACGTCTGATAAGCATCTGGGCAGGGCCAGCACTTGGTTTCACAGGGCCGTACCTACTGGTAGCGCTCATGACAATCCCTACTCTCCCACGTCCCTTCAGCTCTCCGCGGCCCAGCATCCCTTCTAACCTACGAGATCCCGTCATCCCAGGCAGGAGGTGGATGCCCAGCGCTATGTTTTAAGAAAGGGAAGGAACTGGTTTGAGTCAATCTGGGTCTCCATCGGGCTGACCCGTGGCATCCCCACCACGCTTTATCACAGCCCTGCTGGAACCTCATGCATCCCCCTGTAATTCAAGTAAAAAAGCTTTTTTTGTTGTTGTTTTTTTTTTGTTTTTTCCCTGCTGGACAGGAGGAAGAAGTTGACAGATGCAAAGGCAACTGTCGGGGCGGGAAAGGAAGTCTGAAATTGGAGCAGGAAGATTGAGTGGCAAAATTGGAAAGATGAGGCTGTGGGGAGGTTGTAAAGGGGTGAGAGAGGGGAGAGGAAGGATGGCTGCTGGATTGAAGCTGTGTGGTAGCTTTGCCTAATGTTTTCTGAGCAAATTCTTCTAACTGAAGTCAGGGAAAGGGAACATGGGGAGGATCAGAAACACCTCATTAAGCACAGGCTCTGTTTTTTCCCCCTGGTGATGACCCAGCGAGGAGCTGAACTATTACGGTTCTCAGCTGCATGGCTGTTTCTTTGGTCCATACTGTACGTATTAAGCTTTTTGACTTTGCTAATTCTTGGGTGAATCCTTAACTCTGCCTGCTGGCTGTCTGCGGCTCCTCCTTGTTCAGACAAGAGCGTGCTGCGTGGCTGGCGCAGGCACGGCTTACAGCGCACCCAGCCACATGCGGGGTTTGTGTACAAGCACCGCCAGCTCTCCGTCCTCATGCAGCTCCGCAGTCGCTGTCTCACGGGGTGTGTGCCATGCCGTGACTCCTTTTGGTAACCACACAGGCAACAAAAGTTGGGTTTTGTTGTTTTGAACAGGATAAACATTGAGAAAAGACGCCAAAAAACTTCTGTGGAGTCTGGAAGCTGCAAGCTCCAGGAAAGTGCTTTTTCTGATGCACTGGCAAAAGAATACTTTGAAACATTGTTTTCCTTCCAGTTCCTTTCTCACCTCTACCAGTAATCCTAAACTCTGTCAAAATATTTTCTCCTTAGCAAGCTCTGCCAATGGTGCGAAGGCATCAGTCGAACAGTGAAACATGCACGATGAACAGAAGGTTTTTACCTATTGCAAAAGACGTCTGAGAATCAGAGATAAAATGAGATAAAGAAATCAAGAGGGCCTTGCCTTTCTTCTCGGCATAAAAAGAATTAACAACTTATTGCCTGAAGCTAAGCTCCACTTGTTTTGTTTCCTGGTTACTTTCCTCGGATTTCTGTTTCCCACCCGAGACAGCTCATCCAAGCAGCTCTTGTTTCAGTGGGTGGTACACGGGGACTGGCGGGTTCATCCCTGTAACTCTCCATCACCCCTCGAAAGAATGATTTTGAGTAACCACCATTTAGCATAAATTAGACTGTGTGTTTACAGTAAGCGCATCGGCAAATGTACCCAGGATGTCACCATTGAATCCTGAGGAGTTCAAATAACCCCCTGTGTTTACAGATTATTTCCAGCTCTTGAATCCTGTTAACAACCTTTCACACCTGCCCCACGCAACCTTCCTCAGCCACACACTAGCTAAAGATGGTAACAGCTGACTTAGGGTTATTTGATTTTCGTACACTGAACTCCAGGCACAGCCTACAGAGAAATGCTTCTTGGGACATAAGCCTTCAGGGTCAGAAATGATCCCAGTGTGAGCTTAGAAATCAATAACAACTTCAGACAGTAAAAAATACTTTTATCACAGGTAGAAAACATTTAAGATCAGAATTGGCACCAACTTAAGAACAATTTAACAGAAGATATGAAATCATTTTCCATAAGAGAAACATTCTGGTATTAGCTCTGAGGTATCAGATAGCCATTGTTATTTCACACTTGTTACAGAAGGATTTTAAATTGTTTGAATCCAAGCCTTTTTCAGAAACCTTGTTTCTCCTTAGAGAACCTTATGACAGTGATGGTCGGCTGAAAAATATTTTGTTATATTGCATTCATGCATCCACTGCATGGGATCTCACTGATTTCACTAGTTTCCCGTAGGTGGAACGTTTTCATGGAGATACTGGAGAGCCAAATCTGTCCACTTCATTTCTTGCTCTTTCACAGACTCGGTTGTGCCGCCATTGTCTTGCTCTGGTTCAGGAAGCTCATTCTGAGAACAAAACAGAGGTACAACGCATTCCACACATAACAGGCTTCCTGAAAGGAGCGGGATACTAAGACTTCATATGGATAAATACAAAAATCCACAAACGAGACCAGAGGGTGATCTGAACAATACGTATCATACATACCGATCCACTTAAAAATATTACTAAGCCCTATTATGAGCAAGAGTCTTTTCACTTGAATATGGTGCTTAATCTGAAAGGTAAATTGGTTTTCCAGGACCCTGGGGCCTTGCTATACACTCAGACTGCACACACGGTGAAGAAGGAGAATATATAGCAAAAGCAAAATAAGTAAATAATAGTACGATGCAATTATTCCATTGCTTTTTTGCAATGTGTTTCTTTTGCTGTTGCCAAGAATACAGATGCTACATTTATTATAGCTGTTATTAAGACAACTGGTTCTGTAACACGTTACTTTCCTGTGGCAGGTGAGAAATCCTACCTCCTTCTACATGCTGAACTCAGGAGTGGCCGTGCTCTATCAACAGTAGAAGTCAGAAACTCCTCCCTGGTGCAACACAGAGCTGCTCACGCCGCAGTAAGAAGGAAGTGTAGTTTAACAGAGATTTCATTTTCTCTCCTTAGATTATTTATTCTCTTTGTTACTGTATTGGTGCACTTGCACAGAGTGCGTGTTATTCTGCCAGATACCATTTGGGCAAGAATTCCGCGTTCTAGATCTCTGGAAATGCCAGCAGGAGCTAAGTAAAATTTTTCAGTTTTGAAGCCAGTGTATGATTCAAGCCCATTTGAGTTCATAAGAATCTCTTGAGCGAGCGCTGTAGCGGATGCTCAGGACAGACTCAAATACCACTGTACAGCCATTCTCTTTGCTCCCTTACCGCGCTGAATGAGGCTCCTGTGAGCTTGGGCTGGTTTTTCTGTGTGATCAGAGCCAGTCCCATCCCTGGGGATCTTTCTACCCACAGCCAGGCCTTTCTTTCTATTGTTAGTTGATAAGGCTTCCTGCTGTGAGGCTGCCATCTGTGTGGGACTGTAAGGAGCTCAAGAGAGGGCTGGAAGGAAAGAAACAGTAATGTTTCTTGACTTGGACACAGGGTAAAGGCAAATGTCAGCAAGAAAGGATTTTATAATATTCGACCTCCCTAATAAAGGTTATCCCAAGCAAAGTAGGGTTTGGGCTCTCGTATGGGAGAATCACAGTTCTGCAAGATCATTCCCTCAAACCCAAATCTTGGCAGGAAAACTTGTGTGCCATATACATGGATTTTGGATCTGCTCCTTGCCCTCTCTGAAAGGACAGTGGTGTGAGGGTTAAAGCTTGAGCCACATCACTGGTGATTTGGAAATGTCTCTGTCCTAGAAGAAGCGAGCAGCCTGTCAGTCCCCATGATCTCAGCGTGACTGCTTTGTCAGCTCTAGCCAGGGTAAAGCTCGAGTACCAGAGAGAACAAGGAAAGGGAAAATCTTCAGATGCCTCTCACTTCCCTGGTAGTTTCCAAAAGGCCAAGGAAGGTGTCAGCGTGGGGGATCTGACGGTTCAGGCCTGGACTTTGTGGATAGCTTCTCCCCAGCTGCACCCCCCTGGCCTCGCAGCGGTACAAGCAGCTGTGCGGAGGATGGAGAGAGAGCTGCCATGCGTCGGACGCAGCGCTACGAGCAAGACTCCCACTGCAGCTGACAGTTCATCCACTACCATCCTTGAACTGGCAACAGCAACAGTGTGTTCAGAAAAGACTGTTTAGGAAGACATTTGAAAAAATTCATCTTCTTTTAATGGAATTTTACAAAGTGGAAATAAAGCGTAACCAAGATTACAACTGTCTGCGTGAGACTGATCCTCTGTGTTCTACAAATGGACTGGGAAGCCGCTTCAAACACTAATAACACCAAGAGGAAGCACGGAGAAAGGACGATTATACTTCTCCCTGATGCCAAACCCAGAACTGTGTGATGGGAAGGGCACTCCAGTTCTGGGGAGATTTGGCAACTGGTCAGGGGAAGCGGGGAGAGAAACATCCACATCCACGCAGGAATGACTGGCATATAGGAGAGAAAAAGAGCGAGTCAGAGCCATCCCGGGAACCTTTTGTACAAATTAACCGCACCACAAGCAATACTGCCTGTGCCATTTCATGGTAGGGGCTGTGATAAACACGCCGGTCTTAACTCAGATTGATAGGTAGCAATTCACCTACCAGAGGGATGGCCACATCCTCGTATGGCAATTTATCTTCCCTCCACGCATCATCGATCAAATCCAGGATCCTGCCATCTCTTTGCACTTCGCTGTCCATCGTTGTACCAGGCGAGTACAGCTAAACCTGTGACACAGAGCAGAGAGTGTTGCTAACATCCATGTCCCCAGACAGGTCGTTTGGACTAAGGGCTTTGATCCAATTTCTATTCAGCCTTAACTTTTATGGAAAACCTTGATTATCCTCATCCGTTCAAAACGGGGTTATAACCACAGGAGAACTACTTCATCTAAAAAGAACACGGTCAAACCGAATTGCAGATTGATGAATTACAGGCTGCCCAGGGAGGTGTTGGAGTCTCCGTCTCTGGAGACATCCCAAACCCGCCTGGAGGCGTTCCTGTGCCCCCTGCTCTGGGTGACCCTGCTCTGGCAGGGGGTTGGACCAGATGATCTCCAAAAGTCCCTTCCAACCCTGACCATCCTGTGATTCTGTGAGTATATAAAACTAGACTGTTAGAGATTTACGTGTGTTTATAGCTGCTGACCTTTAGCAGTCCCTTCGGATGAGCTTGCGGCCCACGGCTGCCCCGTCCCCTCGGGCTCTGCAGAGGTGCCGGCTGCCTCCTCGCTCTCAGCCCCCCCCAGCCTGGGAGAGAGCCACCACGATCCGTTTATCGCCACGCAAAACCCTGCCCCAGCCCTGAAGCCCAGCGAACCGCTAAAAGAGGAGAAAAGGACGACCTCCCTCCCTCCCTCAGCTGCCGCCTCCATACCAGGGGCTGGTTCATCAAACCACCTCCCCGCCTCCACGCGTCCCTCCCCCGCAGGGCCGGACACCGCCGCTATTTACCGCGAGCCAAAGGGGGCCGCCGGAGCCGCCTGACTCCGCTCAGGCCCCCGCGGGCCCCCTCGGCCCTCGCCCCACCGGGGCTGTGGGGGCGGGCGGGCGAGCGAGGAGCGGGCCCCAGCGCGCCCCAGCCCCGGTGACCGGGGGTACGCGGCCTCCCGGTGCCTTCCCCGGGGCGACCCGTCCCCCT
>VXBO01011939.1:147963-189186 GCA_013400135.1 Rhinoptilus africanus | reverse complement strand
ACGGAGCTGCTGGAGCGGGGCCGGAGGAGGCCCCGGAGATGCTGGGGGGGCTGGAGCCCCTCTGCTGTGGGGACAGGCTGGGAGAGCTGGGGGGGGTCAGCCTGGAGAAGAGAAGGCTCCGGGGAGACCTTCCAGCCCCTTCCAGTCCCTCCAGGGGCTCCAGGAGAGATGGGGAGGGACTCTGGAGCAGGGAGTGTAATGACAGGACACAGGATAATGGCCTCAAACTGAAAGAGGGGAGATCTAGATTGGATATTGGGAAGAAATCCTTTGCTGTGAGGGGGGTGATCCCCTGTCCCAGGTTGCCCAGAGAAGCTGTGGCTGCCCCATCCCTGGAGGGGTTCAAGGCCAGGTGGGACGGGGCTTGGAGCAGCCTGGGCTGGTGGGAGGTGTCCCTGCCCAGGGCAGGGGGGGCACTGGGGGGGCTTTAAGGTCCCTTCCAGCTCTAACCATTCTGTGATTTCCAGCGGCTGGCAGGCTGAGGATACTTTGGGAAACTCTTGCTGCAGTGTCCATCGTGCTTTTCTGTTCATGGAAAACTTGTTTCCAGCAGCACTCGAACATTACATCCTAATGTGGGGGTTTTTATGCTAAATAAACCCCACCTTTTCTCACAGGCAGTGTTCTTAAGTGCTGCATGTTGTCAAATTTTCCCCCCTTGACTCTACTGTGGTTCTCTCTTGAGTTGGGATGTGAAACCTTGTTGATTCTTAAATGCTTTTTCTCCTTTTTTTGGTAAATAGTTCCTTTTTTAGAAGTGGCAGGGCCAGCTCTCATTGCTTCAGCTGTAGCTAATGGCAGAGGTTGTTTCCTCTTGTGCTGTCCCTATGGGTCTTTACTTGTTAGTTGTCTGTGACTTGCACGTCATGAGTTGCAAGCTGGATAGGTCAGAACATAATACTAACTCAACAAACCTGATGTCGCAGTCCCTTCCAACCCTGACGTCCAGTTGTGTGTTCCCCCAAACCTGGGTAAGCCGGCAAGTACGCAAAGCTGCGGATTCAGGCGTCTCACCTTGGGGGCCCTGCTTGAAGCCTAGGAGAAGCAGGAGTGGATGCTGTTCATGGCAGTAGAGCCTTCAGCGTTGAACTGATCCCAGCCTCTCAGGGAAGGAGCTGCTGGTAAAGAGCCTGCATTGCTCTCGGGATGTTCTGTTTGAATTTTAGCAGACATTCTCTGTGGTGGACAACGAAATCTCTCTCAATATCCCTGCGAAAATCGATTCTGCGTAGGTGTGATTGGAATGAAACAGGAGCTGCTGCTGGCTGATGCCTGCTCTCGCCACCTGGACCCCCAAATGGGAAGGCTGTCAGCAGCTCTGGGGATCTGCTCATTGCGCTCCTCAGCAGCTCTGCCGGCAGCGCTGCAACAAAGATGTTCTGCATGCTGATTGATTTCTGTTAAGCACAGACAGGACCAAAGAGAGAGGAAACGCTCTATCAGAATAGGGATAGGATTTTTTTTTTTTTCTCCCTCAGTTAAATACATAGGTTTTTTGTATGTGCGTGGTTTAAAATAAAGCTGAACTCCCAAATACAGGCTCTAGTCTCCGGATGGAGATTTAAAATGCTGCAGGAGCAGGATGGAAGCTCTGATGGAAGCAAAAGAGAGTAAAGCTGAGTCTGTGTTTCTGAAAGTCTCACTTTCTGTGACTTGCTCCCTCTTTTGTTGATTAGTCCATAATCCCGTAGTAATCTTTGAGGAAAAATGTTGTGAGGATCCATCCCTAAATACATGAGGAAGTGCATAGATGTTTTGTAAACAGAAGATTGTGTGAATACCTCCACAGAGTGAAACTGAAATGTAGGTTTGTATCATCAGGATGAGTTTAACCATTTTTCTGTTAGAGAGCCACAGTTTCGTGGAGGAGCCACTGAAATAAATTCTAGCTTTCCGGATGTAGCTTACTTTTTTTTTATTAGTCGCTATTTTTGCCTTTAATGTAAACAAATTCACAAATAACATGAAACTTCTATGTGTGTGCATACATACATGTGTTCGTCACAGATGTAATTTTTAACTCAGACAATGTACTGCTGCTGGTGTAAAGCTTTGCAACTTATTTTCACAGCTTAAGGCACTAGAGGAGTCTTAAAAGAGTTGGTGCTATCTCAAAAGAAAGTTCTCACAACTGTNCCCTCAGCATCTCGGTAGCCCTTTGCTGTCCCCTCTCCAGCAGTTCCCTGTTTGTGGATGGATTCTTACTGCTACTTGCTGCAAGGCGCTTATGTTTTTTTCTCTGAAGTGGCAAATGCCCCTGTTGGAGGTGGATTCTGGGCTGGCCTGTGTCGAAGCCCCCGAGTTTCGCTGATCCTCCGCAGTTTGGCACACCCAGGAGCGGGGATCTGCCAGTCCCACCGCGTTGTGTTCACCCATTAGCTGAAGTGCAGATTCTCTTTCACTGCTGCTGTTTGAGTTATTCCCTTCATTAGTTCCCGTGATTATATCGCTGCAATATGATAGTGCTGAATGGTTGCATTGGGGCTTTTTTTTTTTGTGGTAGAAAAATCTGTATTCCTTTATTTGATGGATATTTGGCTTGTAAGTTTGTGAAGGTGACCACCGTTCTTACCTGTAATTGTGTGTTAATTGTAATTATTTCAGCTTCCTTCCTCTGTGGACTTCTGCTTGTTCTGCTGTTGGATGGAGAAGTAGCCTTGTTCCTACATTGCCATGGGTGACCGCTGCTTTTGTGTACTTTCATAGCTGCTGAAGCCACTGGGATTTGGTCATGGAGGCTTTGCTGGAAGGAATGCAGAGGAATGGGCAGGGCAGGTATGTATGCAACAGTATACGCCAGTCATTCCAAATCATTGAAGTATTAACCTTCCCAGTCATTCCAAATCATTGAAGTATTAACCTTCCCACTCATTCCAAGTCATTGAAGTATTAACCTTCCCTCACTCAGAGTCAGATCCTCTGGCATCAGACAAAGCTCACGTTACTTAAATAAGGGCCTTGGAGTTTGTCCACTAGCACATGCTGGTGGACAAATACAGCGTGCGGTGGCCTTCAGCTGGTGCAGAAGCAAAGTCACTGGGTAAGCTGGCTTTGCAATAATCCCTTATCAGGTGTTATGGTCTTAGCTGTTAAAATTTAATTTTGCATCTTCCTGAAAACCTTGCCTCTTTTTTTTTGGGTGGTTGTTGTAAACCCTTCTTACCTTCTAACATCAGGAGCAGGAGTGATTAAAGGTGTGAATAAATATTTTGGTTTTGAGTAACAGCCTTGCAAGGTTAATGAGACGTGACTTTGTTATCTGTTTTTATTGAAAACATCTGATTATTTCCTGCTTGTGCTGAAACTGCAGTCTCATTTGTCTCTGAAGAATCCTTAGTGCTGTTTCAGGTGAAAGTATCTAGACTTTGATCCCAGGGAGAGACTGTAGTGCCAATAATGGAAAAAGTTTTATGTGTTAATCAAGCATGAAGCAAAAGTCCCTGATGCCATTTTCCTAGCCATCTTTGAGAAGGTGACTCGAGTTTACTGATACCGTAACTTCCACAGATAACTGGTTGTAGAAATCAAGTTTAGACTTAGTTTTATATTAGCAGATGCTGTGAAGGAAATATTCTTGCTTTGCATAATAGCTGCTAATTTTTGGTTAACTCGTAGGACAGGGTGAACTTCAAATTTAACTGATTTTGGCTCCTTTAAGAAGTATTTCTTTCCCTATAGAAAAACTGCCAAGTCACAAAGTGTGCATATGCTCTGGGGGAGCAGAGAAATTTCAATCCCTTAACCTATTGATTTCCATTTCTTTTCAGTGCTTCCTGTTTGACGGGCAAATTAAAGGGGTAAAGATCATCATGGAGTTCACTGCCCTCTAGGGCTGTATCTCGCAAGCCTTAATATTGTCCCTGGCTTAGCAGCTTGTGGAGTTTTGGAGGAGTTAGTTGAATTGGCTTCAATAATTACTGCACCAAATTAGAAATGGCAGCACCGCTAGGGAGCATGCTCTCCCCAACGGATTGCGAATGTTTTATTCTTCATTATCATGTTGTCAGCCAGCCCCCTCTACTTCGGGGTTTGTCTGCGTTTGTGATAAACTTCTGCTTTCAGGAGCTGATAGCTTGGCTGTAAGATTTCTCTGGTGACTGAAACTTGGTATAAGATGCCTTTGCCTGGAGAGCAATTAAGGCAAATACAAAATATGGATAAAACATGCTCCGATTTGCTTAGATAATGCGTAGTACTGAGACAAAGGGATACGTGTTTATAGGTGCTTGTGATGGTTCTCTACAAGAAAATCCCCAGCATTTCAAGTGTGCAGGTCGTTTGTTCTCCCTGGGATTTCACAAGTATTCTTCATTGGTCATTGCTAAATTTAGGTCTCTGCCCAGTGATAGGAGATACTTCATTAGAGAGTGGGATGCACACACAAATAGTGTATTTACAAGTATATTTCTCCGCCAGCTAATTTGCCTAGAGTGCAAAGCACTGCATGTGTGGAGTTGATCCCTTCGTGCACATCGGTTTGTTCTGCTGAGTTTGTGGGTACGGCACGCCGTACCTGTGTTGGGTGGTGCCAGCTTTCTAACTTCAAGCTCTTTCCCTTCCAGCGGTGGGTTCTTGACTTCCTGTGAGGCTGAGCTGCAGGAGCTGATGAAGCAGATCGACATTATGGTGGCTCACAAGAAATCTGAGTGGGAAGGACAGACGCAGGCTTTGGAAGCTTGCCTGAGTGTTCGAGAGCAGGAACTTTCCTCTGCCAGGGCTGCTCTGCAGGAAAAATATAAGGAGGTAGCTCAAGTTCATACCGTTTCCTGATTGGTGTCGACCTGTGTGTTTTACATGTTACAATGCAATATAAAGACTGAACCTGAATTTCAGAGTTTGACTTTGCATGGGCATGTGTTTTGGGTGTTGTTTCATCAGTTTTGATTATTTCTTTTTAATGTTTAAATGCTAAGCCAAAAGAAGGGGTTAACTTTAGTGAACAGCTGTGCTAAGCGAAACAGGAGCCTGTCTCATAATTGGAAATCAGGAATAGAATTTACAAGGAGCCTGTTGGAACAAGGTGTCAGATTCGTAATTCAATCAAAGTCAAGTGATCAGCTCCCTAAGGGTCGGTGGAAGCCCACAGATTGAACTGTCAGAGTTTCTAGAGAGAGCCCAGAGACACTGAATTTGGATACAACAGTAATCGATGGCCCAGCAACTTGCAGTCATTGGTAGAAAAAACATGTGGTAGGGTAAACTACGCCAAGGTATTGCTGGGAGATTCTCCAAAGGCTTTTTTACACAGCTCAGGTTTTGTATCCTTTAATTAAAGGCCTAGAGGAAGTGCAAAAAATTTCTGTATAGATGGAGAAGTATCAGCAAGTGAAGTTTCTGCACAGGATGCGGACCATAAACTTTCTCTTGCGCAAATGAAATGATGTATCTTTCCTTGCATCAGAGGAAACCAGCAGGAATCTGGGTGGCGGTGTCTTAAGATCTAGCCACATGAACTTTTTCTGGAAGTGTTTAAAATTTTTCCTTGTATTTAAAGTTGCTGTGTCCCATCTTTTGGCAGACTCTTTGCTACAAATCGTGTCTTGGCAGCTCTCTGAGGAAGTTGCTTTGACTACTTGGGTTGAAAGCCAGCTGATAACTGCACAAGCAGTTGGGTTTTTTAGGATCCTGTACAACTATACTACATCTTCAGAATTACCCGAGTACTGCTTTAGCTTTTAGTACTTTGGTGTGGAATCTAGTAAAATAAAGAAATGTGACAGGTTGTAGCAACTGTGGGTTAAGAACTCTGTAGTTTCTTATTAATATGGTCAGGTGCTTCTACTGGTCCGCATGTCAGGTGTTGAATGAATGTCTTTGTTACAGAGTTATTAAATCTGGAGTCATGCCACGGGATTTTAATTTGCAAGAATGGTGATTTTTATCATATAGGTTAGCATTGTTATTACCAGTAGTGTTTTCTCGACACTTTAGAAATATTTCTTACCACCAAAAGCGAACATTGATTTCAAAACTGAGTTGTAAACTATGATTAAGTCACTACTGCTTTTGCATGCTTTTGTTTTACTTTTAGGAATTTTTTGTGGTGATTTCTTTTAATTTGAATTTAGTGGCTTGCTGTCCTTTGCACCTGCAGTTATAAAGGTGGCCACTCTGGGTTGTGAATGGGAAGAAGATCTGGGTGTGGGGAACCAACCTAAAAATCAGTCACAGGAAGCTGAATCAACGCAAGGGAAGTCATCCCATGAGTTTCAAAGCCACGTTTCTTTCTTTGTCCCTCTCATCTCCATGCGTTATTTGCAATCTCCGCTTCACCTCAGATAATGACATGGCTGCCTTTTCTTTTCGTATATAGCTTGAAATCATAATGCATGTTTATGAAGAATTTTATGAAAACGCCAAATAAAAATAGCCTTTTGACACAAGCCCAAACTGTCAGCTTCGTCCCAAAAAATGAAAGCTGGAAGCTGGCGCAGAACAAGAAGCCAGAACAGAAGCACTTCTGGCCCCAGCCTACCAAAGATTTAGGGATAGATTTGGTCTGATTCATAGTGAGTGACCCCACTGAAAGATGCAGCTTTTAACAGAATTTTTTGATGGTCTTTTATCACTCCTACTATAATGTATATTTATGAAATGTAAACTAACCCCAGTACCCACTGACAAGAAAGCCCACTTCTATTGTTTTATTTATTTGCTTTTTAACGCTTCTTTCAGGTTGCCATGCTGCGTCACCAGGTAGCAGATGTGGAAAAAGCCAAACAGGACATGGTTAGGGAATATGAACAACAGCTGAAGAAATTTCAAGAGGAGGTGAGCTGCAGAGAAGATTGGTTTTTAGTTGCCAGTTGATATATGATCTGATAGGTAAAACATTTTGCGTCATTGCTTTTGTTTAAATGCCGTGCTTTTAAACCTTCACGTTCTTTTAATGTTTATGTTCTTAGAAAAAGAGCATTGGGCGTAAACACAGTAATATTTTTATGCCTCATTAAGCCTTTTTTTTTTTCACTTCAGAGGAACTTGGTGATGAACAGAAAACTGCTGGGAGTAGAAATGTGTAGTGGATGTATTGTGTTGTTGCAGTTTTCCTGTGTTAGATATCTGTGGAAGTTTACTGCGAAATTGCCCTGTCTTCACCCCTTCTAGCCACCATGTCACCATAGTGCTTACTCTGAAGTTGCCGTGGGTACAGGCAGCAGCAGTTTGCTCCTTCAGCATTTTGTGAAATTAAAAAAGGGTGGTGGTGTAACTGGCCTTGATTGTATGAGATCAAGAGCTGAGAATGGTGTGTAGTATCATCTTCTTTTGGCCTTCATTGACTGATATTGTTGGTAAGGATTTTGTTCCCTCCAGGCATATTAGTCTTAATAGACTTAATGAAAACTAAGTATGCTTAGAATATATTTTCTGAAAATAATTGCAGAGCTTTCATCTCAAAAAGCTTCTTATTCACCGCAAGGTGGTACCTGTGGAATGTCCTGCAGGTGGTACAACAGCATTCCATGTTTATGCCTTAACTCTTTGCCTGTCTCCGCTTGCTTGTCACTAGCAGAGTTAAATGGCATGAACAGCTAGTAGAGCACTGACCTGTTTTCTCTGGAGGGTTGGGCCTCGTTCATGCTCACTGTCAGCTGTAAGTTAAATTAATTTGGTAGTCTCTGCTTTGACAACAGAAGGCATTTGTCCTCATTTAAAACACCTTACTATTCAGTATGACTGACAGGCTTCGTTCACTAGATATTCCCACTGGAATTGTGGATAATCTGGAAAGCAAAGCTGAGGTGCTTCGGCAGATCTGCCTAAATTGCTGAGGCTATAATAGAGTGTGTGTGTTGTGGCCAAAATTACAATGCGTTGGTATTTTACCCACACAGTATTAAGGTAGATGACAGTAAGCTCCAGCATTCCTCAGTCTTATGTTCTTAGCACTGTTTGGGGAGAGTCCTTCTGTCTCGGTTTACCACCATTACCAGTAAGATTACAGGTACGGTGTCTAACTCAGAGATTGTTGAAAGAATAAACCTGTGATCTCCTGACGTGTTTGGCAAAAGATGTTTGTATATTAACTCTAAGCCTGTACATCTGTCCGTTCCCACTGAACATGCCTGAGTACTTCGCTGACTCAGGGCTCTGGAGAACCCTTTGTGACCAGCGCACGAGGTCTTGATTCAGACAGGTTTTCTTCTCACAGTCCTTCTGTTCATCCATGGGCTTGGCTTTCTCCCTCAGTAAAATGGGGATGATAACGTCTCAAATTCATGTGGCCATTTGGAAACTTAATTTATTTAATAGCTTTGTAGGGGGGAGCTAATCAGATGGAAAATTCTGTGCAAGTTGCAAGTTATTTGCTCAGAGGGTCATTTAAGTGTCAAAGAGTTTTTTCCTCATTCCTGCTTCTGATACGACTTTAGCATTCTATCAGTAGGCGTAGGAGTGATATTTTCTGTTGGCATTCTCCACTCATTGTGAAATACATAGTGTATCTAAGCAGAAAATGACAGATGAAGTAGTGCTGATACTATGTATAACGGCGATTTTCAAATCTTCCTTCTCCCACTAAGCGGAAGAGTTCCAGTTCCCACCTGAGCTTCTCGAGTGTATTTTAATCACGTAAGAAACTGTGCCTCTGTGTAGAGCTACCCCTGCCCCGTGTGCGGTGTGATGTGCCCTCTGTATGAGATCAACCCTGAGGCTGGGAGCCGCCTGTAGAGAGAGGGGCACCATGCTCTTGCTGCATTAACAACGCATGTAAACCTCCGTCTTATCAATATTTTAGTCATGTTTTAATAGTGGTAAGACAGAGGTCTAATTAGAGCTGCTGATGTCACGACTTCAGTGGCATCTTGCTACTCTTATACAGCTCGGCATATTTTGCAATGCTGCTGGTATAATAGGCTCATTATACAAATAGAAGTCTTCACTTGCAAGCTGTGTGGCCTTGATTAGGGGAATTGTTTGTGTGAAGCCATTTTGTGTGCCTTCTTTCAAAGTGCTCTTTAATTCTTGCTCTGGGGCCTTGAACAAAGTTGTCTCTTTCACTGAATTCTTTGCAGTTGTCCAGGCTGAGGAGGAGCTACGAGAAGCTGCAGAAGAAACAACTAAAAGAAACTAGAGAAGAAGCTAACAAGAGACAAGAGGAGGACCAGTTTGAAATGAGCCGACTGACCAGGAAACTGGAGGTATGTAGTGAAAAAGGACGTGCTAATCAGAGTTTGTACGTACTAACTGACTTTCTGGGCTTCAGTGGTGGCTGAATAGTCAGCTAGGAAGTGGACTCTGAATCCTGCTTAATGAGCACTCTCCATCTACTCTCCAGGTGTAGCTCTTCTCAACTGCTTGTGTAATAAATGCAATTTCCTGCACGGGGGCTTCTGAGTACACAGGATAAACTATGCTGCTGTTCGTATTCTTAGACTAAATAAAAGGAAGAAGGTGCTGGAAGGGAAATTAATTATGTGAATTGAATGAATTCCAGTGTGGTGGGGTTGTCATCTCACTCCTTTAAAGAGGAGGGAGCTACATGTCATAGTTCTTCTCAACCCCATCTCATCTTTTAATCTTTCTGCTGTGCTGAGCTCAACCGCACTCAATTTTCTTCTCCTGTACCCTGAGGATGTGGCTAACAAACACATCTGACTGATGTAGTGTCCAATTTCTGGAGCAGAGATTAGCATTAACATTCTGTAGTTCATACTTGCCATCTTAGTGATTTCAATAGCAGCATGTTTTGGAAGTTAAAGACAGTCTGAATTGTTAAACCTCTGACAGCAAATCCATGAAACCAGCCATGAATCTGTTAGCACTTAACATTTGTAAACAGCAGTAATTGACACTGACGTTTTAACTCGGGAGGGAATGAAATACAGCAAGCACAGTATGTGAGGGGTTTTATACTGCTGAGTTGGTGCATCAAATGACTGGCTAATGGTTTCCCTGCTGTGGGGAAAGGTGCATGAGGACATGGCAGAGCGAGAAAGCAAACAGGGATACGAACTAGAAGGGGGCCTTCTTGTCAACTGCATGGACATACTGCTGCAAGCCACCCCTGCTGTTCTTGCAGGAGTTTCGTCAAAAATCACTTGACTGGGAGAAGCAGCGTTTGCTTTACCAGCAGCAGGTGGCATCGCTGGAAGCACAGAGGAAGGCTTTGGCTGAGCAGTCTGAGCTCGTTCAGGTACAATTAATATGTGCTGAAAGTTTTTGTTTTGTTTGTGGCAGCGGGTGGGAGGGGAGGGAGGGGGGAAGAGGGAGAGACTAATGAAATCTCTCAGGCTTGAATCTGGTTTAGGTTGCCATTGAAAAGACTTTCAATGTCCCGGTGGAATAGGGTTTACTTGTGTAAGTGCTGTATAGAAAAAAGGTCTGGAGTCTGTCAGTAGGGGTTAGATAAACCTCGTGCAGCTCTCCCTGCCACCCCTCCACCCCTCCGACTAGTAGACAAGATGGTAGGATGAAGCTTTCCCTAGGAGGCAGAGACCGCAGCATATGACGCTTTAAAATAGCTGTTACATCATACTGTGTAGTTCAAAGCTGTGTACCTGCCAGCAGCTAAATATGTACCTTGTAGGTCCAACTCAGAAGAACCCTACAAGAGACACTTCTGCGAAGTACTGAAATAATAGCAGTTTTCAGCCCCCCTCTTTTTTTTTTTAATGTTTTTTTAAAGTCTCTTAAAGGTAAGAAGAAGTAGTGGGGCTGCTGTTCCTGAAAAGCGAATCGCTCGGTGAGTTAGTGGTGCTGCAGCAGAGCAAGATGAATTGACCTAGAGCACAGCTGTGAAGTCACACTGACACAATCACAGCAGACACTGATAAGAAGCTCTTGCTGGGGACTTTACACTTAATGGGCTCCTGAGTTGCTCTTGAGTGGAAGCTCCTGCAAGGAGGAAGTTTGTGATGACAGGATTGACGCTGGCTCTGACAGCGGCTTTGTGAGAGGCTGACACTAGGAGATCTACAAATGCAGAGAGAGCGGTTGAGCAGAAGGTCTTGCTGCTCTGCTGTCTTTGTGTCATTGATAGCTCAATTGTCTGAGAACAGATGTGTCCTTGGAGTGCAGGCTGGTACACTGGGGCGCAGAGGAACTCTTCTTACTGTGCAGCAGAAAAACAGGAATTTGGGGAAATTTTTCCTAAGCTGTGTAGATGACTTAGGTGCATAGGTACTGTGAACAGACTGCCTGAATCCTCAAATTCTTTGAAAAGCCTGGCACGAAAGGGCTCAGTTTTTGCCTTGGATGTTTCAATGCATTTTGTACGCTTGCTTGTTTTTCTGGCACAAGGTCAAGCTGAGCTCTGGGACCATGGAGTGCTTCCCCTTTCTCCTCTTTCAGCTGGCTTCCCCTCCTATCTCTCAGTGCAGCTTAGGGCAGCCTGGCATTCCTACCCAGTGATGAGCACCCTCCCGTAACACCAGCAGCCTTTAAAGTCAGCGGGTGAAACTTGGGATTCTGTGCTGTCCTGCACGCTCTGTGGCTGGAAATAAGAGATAGCTTGTATGTTTCCTTAATGCAGAAATAAATATTCAGGTAGTCTTGGGTGGAGAAAGGCTGTACTTTTGAGCTCTTGCCCCGCCTGATTATGTTTTCTGTCATGACTATTCAAATAATGAAAAGTCTGTAATCAAAATTATACCATAGCCTTCCAAATGCACAGTTCCTATATTTTTCTCGGTTATGAGGCATTACGTGTCAGGCAGCAAATCAAGGCATGTGGTGATTCTGAAGCTGGCAGAAATTGCTGCTCTTAGAATTTGGGAGTAAAGGACCACTCAAATATTTTGTTTCAGCCTTTAAAAATTACAAGGTGCTATACAGAAGGGAATACATGAAGTGAATATTTCTTAGAAGCTTATATGAGAGCTGGCTTGTTAAATTTCACCAGCTAGCTACGTGGAAAGAAATGCTATGAAATCAAGTATTGTGCCTATAAATAATAGAGCATGTATTGTTTGTTAGTCATATGTTCCTCGTAACTTTTTTTTGTCTGCCATTAAAACTTCATTGTTTCATTACATCCAAAGTGAGCATTCTCGCAAGCTGTTAGAACCAGATATTTACTGCGTAAAGCAAAGCATAACCGATTGTTACATCCAGCTCATTTTTTTCATCTGTTTTGTCGTTGTGGTTTTTTCATTGTGCACCAAGAGCTGCTTTCTGTCCTGGTGTGGAATTAACGATTGGGTAATCTCTAGTTTGTGTATGGTATTTACAAACCTTCTTCCACGCTGCCGTTTCTCCTGGTCTGGCCTTAGGTTAATGAGCAAAAATTAGTAGTCAGCTTTGTTCTTAGGCAGTTCGTACTTGCACAACTCGGGTGATTTGAGATCGTCTTTTCCCAGATTCTCTTTGAACACCTTTTGGAGTCAGAGGGCCCCCTCTGTTTTTTTTAATCCTGTTTTCCTTCGGAGGTTTTACCCATTGTATAACCCTGGAACAATGCTTTCCCTAATTCCCTGAAAGGTAGTGCTCCTTACTTTGAGAATGTGGCTTGTTACGCAAAGAAACCGGTAGTTGTTTTGAATGTAGTTTTGATACGCTGTGTTTTCTGTAATTTAGCTTTAATGCAAACCAATTGCTCTTGGCAGACTCAGCTTGCCAATCGGAAGCAGATTCTGGAGTCGGTGGAGCTGGCCAGCCGCTCGGAAATCCAGCACTTAACCAGCAAGCTGGAGAGGGCCAATGATGCTATCTGCGCCAACGAGTTGGAGGTGGAGAGGCTTAACATGAGAGTGGACGACCTGACTGAAAACAATCAGATGATTCTGGAAGATCAGCAAAGAGTTCAAGAAGAATTACGGCAATCTAAGAAAATGTTAGAGGTCGGTGCAGGAGCTGTTAGGAAACTGAACAGAAAGCAGTGCTCGGGAGAAGCAGCAGGAAGGCTGCTCCTGTCTCTTTCTAGAGCCATTGTAAAGTTCCCGATTGGCTTCCAAGCTGGCTTTGTACCCTTGTGGTGCTCTGCAGTATTTCCGAGGGTTCCTTAAAAAGCTGATCAATCTCTCATGGCATTACAACAAACTGATTTGGTCCATCTTGCAACAGTGGTTCCTTCTGCATCCCATGCAGGTGCTACAGGATGAGAAGATGGAGCTTAGAGCCACCTTGCAGTCTCAAGAAGATTTCATTGACAGCACCAAGCTGCACCAGGAACACTTACAGAAAGAGCTGGCCAGGCTGACTGAAGCTCTTTGCACGAAAGAACTCCTCATCAGGTAGCATCTGTGCCTCATGGTACTTACGTTCTTGAACGCAAATCTGTATTCCAGGTTCTCCCACTGAGGACGGTAGAAGCATTTTCATGCAGCTGGATCCGTGTTGGTTGATATATAGAATGGTACACTGTAGTTTCTCCCAAGTGCTGTGTTTCCTTGCAGCGTTTGCCAAATTGCATCGCTTTTGAAATCAACTGATTCTTGGTGAAGAGTGTGGAAGGAATCAGCTTTCTACGCAGCTAGGTTTCTGGAGGCAGCACAGGGCTTTTGAGCTTTGCAGCTTTCTTTTTTTTCCCCCAGGCATTTTCAGTCAAATGCTGGAGTCCTTTCAGGATTTGATAATGTGCTTATTAACGCAGGTGAGAGTTCTCGCTGATTTAATGAGTTACCTTGGTAAAGTAACTACAAATGTGACAAAATCATCTTGGCCTCTCCCTTCTGCACTGGCAACATGCAAAAGCTGTAGGGTTCTGGTGGCCGTGTCAGAAGGTTTTGGCGTATGTTACCGAACAGTATGTTACTGTTTCTTGGAAGTTGGATGTCTGCTGATGGCAGAGAGACTGGATCGGGGAGGCCAGCATCAAAATAGGATGTCGTCTTTTCCAATCAGCCTGAACTGAAACAGGGGCCTGGCATTCAGCTGACACGTTTGTGCATTCAGAGTGCACACAGGTGTCACCTAGTGTTGGGCTTTATGTATTTTTCAGAGAATTCCAAGAAAACAGTGGTTATGTTCCCTGCGTTACTGAACTCGGGCATGACATTTTTGTGCTGAGATTAAAGTTCATGTTTCTGCTCAGGGCTTTGGAGGAACGCTTGCAGGGGAAGCATCTGTCTTCCCCGGGGCTAGAGCTGGAGCACATACTACTGCAGCTGGATGTCGCCCAGAAGAAGGAACAGCACTTGCAGTCAGAGGTGACTCATCTTGAGAACAGGTAGCCAACTGCTTGCTTTTCCTGGCTGTGCGATGAAACTCGGATAATAACATAATACCTAATACATTGTATTCATCAAGTGAACCAGTCCCGCTGATTTTTGTAGTCTTACTTTAAATATCAAAGGGCTGAAGAAATCAAATGCTATTCATTTTGCAGTTTAATAGTCGGACTGTTTTGCTAATTGGTTGGCTGCTTTTCACTGCACACTGTGGGTGTTTTCAGTGTTTTAGCTTGCACCTTCATCGGTAATAGGTTAAGGAGCCTTTGTTGGTCAGCTGGTTAGAACCAGATCTAGACCTTACTGAGAAATAAGGATTATAAACAAATCTTTCTCTCTGAGCTTGTGGTTTTCACACTAATGTTTGCATGGGAAGTTTGTAATCCTACTATGGTAAAGCAACAAACAAGAAACAGGTTATTATCTGTTAGATCAGCTTCCTGATCTCTTTTGAAATGATTTTGGTAAACAGAACCAAAGGATTGGTAAGGAACTTTAGGTTAAGAGTCCAGTTTCTGTTGCGACAGACACAGGAGACTGCTTGGAAGATCAAAGTTTCTCTGACCATGTCTTCCTCCTTGGGGTATTCTAATCTGTAGTTTTACGTTTGGCACCCAGCCTGGTGTCTTCAAATGCAAGGTGTGTACAGCTGAGTGAAGAGCTGGATGAGAATATCAAAGAGCTGCAGTCAGTGGAAGAACACCATACTGAGTCAAAGGCAGAGATTAAAAAGGTAATGTTGCTTTGTTCCTGGAGAGGGGAAAGGGCACTTGTGGAGTCAGCTGTTCCTCTGTGTGTCATGCGCCTCAGCAGAGACGGGAGCGCACAGGTAGCAAAGCTCCAAGTGGGATCCACGGCCGGGAGTGCTGTGGAGGCAGTGGTGTGCTTGGGGGTAAGGAGCAGATCTGAGAAAGGAGGGGTGGAGAGGACGGGTTTGCAGGTTTCTGTACATGGCTGCGTGGTTTTCTTTGTGACCACCTCTTAGGACCCCTACTGCGTGCAGTACTTCTCTGCAGCGTGGAGGTATTTGAATTAGTGCTGGAGGGGCAAATATGCAAAGAAATTAAGGCCTGGAATCCTGAGTTTAAGCCTAATACAGGCTCCCAACAGGATGAAGAACAGGGAGGGAATGGGTTTTGCTGCAGGATGTCCTGTCACACTTGAGACAGGGCTTCAAGTGCGTTCTAGTCTGCATGTGAGAAAGGGAGTTTGTTTCAGACTCGATACCTAGAAATGACCTCGGGGTCTGGAAGAAATGGAGCATGAGGACCTTGCCCCGGTGCTCTGTGCACACGAGGGAGGCAAGCCCTCCAAAAGGCTTGACTTTTAATAATGATCTAGACCAGTTAGTGTGAGAGCTTTCACTGGAGCACGGTTAGAGTAGAAACCTTATTGGACTTGAGTGAAAAACCTCACTTCTGTGAAAATCTTTCATCCTTTATTCTGAATGTACAGAAGTGCAGATCTTGCCAGAGATGAGTGCTTGGTTACACATCTAAACAGCCACACAATAAATGAATCTCCTACAGGCTGCTGGGGAGGAAAGAGAGATTTATTATGGTTGTTTCTATTTTATATACTTGGGAGGCACTGAGGTGACATGGAGATAAATCACCGTATGTATGCTATTTACATGGCTAGGCAGACATCATCTGGTTTAATTTTCTAAAATGCTTGTAATTCTCAGAAAAATCCTGGAGGTTTGGGTGGTTAATATTTTTGGCTAATGGAATGGAGTACTAGGGAAGAAATTATGCTGTGGTGGTGTTCTCTTTTGTCACCGAATAAATATACGGTGTGTCTAACAGAATATTGTATGCAGTTCAGCTCTGCCATCTCAAAAAGGATTGAATAAGACAAGATAAGTTATGGAAAAAGATGATCAAAAGGATAGAGTGTTTTTTTATACAAGGAACAGCTGAATGGAGTAGGCCTTACCAAACTGGAAAAGAGATAAATGAGATTGAACTTACTAAAAATAAAATCATGCCCGTCATGTGGAAAGTAAATAGGGAATGATTATTCTCTCATAAAGCAGGGACTAGTGGTCGTCAAATGGAGTTACGAAAACAAAGAGGTATATTTTTACCCTGTGCATAGCTGGCTTGTGGAAGTTTGCCACGAGTAGCTTTAGTTGCTACAAGCTAATATCGATTCAAAAGGCTTAGGACAAATTCATGAGAGAAAAGTCTGGCTAGAGCTATTTAAAGATATCATCTCTGCCTCTGGAAGACAGAGTGGCAAATTGCAAGGCTGTGTTATGAAAGTGTTGTCTGGTTATGGTAAAATACTGGGTATCTGTTGTTGGCCATGGAGTACAACGGTGAGCGAAAGAGACTGCGATTTGATCAATTTTTGGTCTTCTGGAGTACACCACAGCATGTAACTTATGTCCTGTGCCAGTTGGCAGTTTATGGTGCGGAAAAGGATTGGGATGAAGTGGTTTTCAATCGAGAAGGACAAGCATGCACAGAGGGCTTGTTACACAAAGCTGCTTGTTTTCCTGTACTTAGATTTCATATTACTGTGTCCTTTTTTGCTGAAACATCTTTTAAAAGCTCATGGGTGGTGTGTGCATCTCTTCCTCCAGCTGAAAGAGCAGCTTGCTCGAGCTGAACAAACTCACAGCAGTGAGCTAGAAGGGATGAAAAGGGAAATCTCCAGGTTGACACAAGAGTTACACCAGCGGGACATCACAATTGCGTCTGCAAGTGGCTCCACGTCAGACCTAGAACAACGGCTGAGAACAGAGATTGAAAGAGCAGAGAGGAAAGCGGTGGAACACAGGGTAAAAAAGGCAGAAGACTCTTAAGCTGTCTCTTTAAGGCATCTGGAGGCTTGGAATACCACCCCGCACTTTAGCTATGTTAATAGTTTCCTTCTCTCTTCAGCCTTTGAACAAAGACTCTGATACCCTTCTGGTGAAATCTTCCAATTTATGGTGTTCACTGAGTCTGTCTCGCTGCTTCTTTTCAAACCTGTAACTAACAGTCCCAGAGAATTTGTTGAGATCGCTCACGCTAACTAGGCCTGGAAGATGACATCTTTGAAAACAAAAGTAAATGACTGTGCATGGTTATTTGTATGGTCTTCTCTATAGGGTCCCCGCAGAACTAGTGGCCCAAGACTTGCGTTGTACTCCTGCTTGAATTGAGGGTGGGAAAAGCCTGTAGGGTGTCATGGGCATGTGTTGCGTTCTTTTCTCTGAGCTTGTTTGCCTCTGTTTCCTCAGGTAATTCTGGTTCAGCTGGAAACCTTGAGGCTGGAAAACCGTCATCTCTCAGAGCTGCTGGAAAAAATGGAGTGCGGTGTGCTAGAGGTATGCATTAGGGACCAGAGGTGGGAAGGGGCTAGCATTGTGTGTCCCCTGCCTGTAAACAGTCTTTGCCCAGGCCTCTCAAAGTGCTTGGTAGAGTTAAGTGAAGTTAAAACTCAAGCCAAACAGGCAATTTGTGAGGAAATGTGCCCAGGAATACTGAGCATCTTGTTCAGTCACAGAGTACTAAGGAGAACTGCAGAAACAGAGCCCTCGTCTCAGCTTCTTCTCCGTGGGCTCTGGCCCATGGTTTTTAGTACATTTTGTTACATTTCCATTTTATGCCAGTTTACCTGAAACCTTCGAGTCTAAGTCTGTGCTGTCCCTTTGACCCGTCTCGGAGCTGTAACTGCTCTGGTCCTTGCATCGTCTGGGGTAAGAGCATGCTCCCCTCCTGATGCGGAGCCATTCTTCAGGGCCGTCCCCTGTGCTCCGCAGGCAGGGTGCAGCCTGGCAATATGGGCTGGACACCCTCTGACAGCGCGCTGGGAAGGGGCGCTGTGGTGGGCTCCTGCTGATGTGGCGCTCCCAGAGGGGAGAAAGGGAGCCTGCATGGAAGAGGCACAGTCTTGGCAGGAATAATTCCTTGAAGGGTTTGATTTTAGTGCTTGCAGTAAGGAAGAAATGGCTAGTTTGCAAATTCTCTCTCACGCAAACCAGAATGGATGCCTCACAGCGGGCAAGGCCTGGATTCAGACAGCTGAAAGCCTAATGGGAATATATCATCAGAGCTTTTACCCTGTCAGATCTGTGAGAAGGAAATACTCAGCTCTTAATACTAGTTTGGAGTGATTATCAAATGTGCCAAGCTTTTGGGAAAGCATTGAACCTTGTGACTGGTGAGATGGAGAAAAAACAAGGCTTTCTCGAGAGCTGATTTGAGACTGAAATGACCTAGGGACCATTCCTTTCTCCTCAAAGTGCCTGGTGGGCTTTCGCCTGCCTGACATACCGAAAACTTGGCAGCAAAGTGCAAACCAAGAAAAAAGGCCCCACAGCCCCATGGCATAGGAGCTACTGATCTTGGCCAGGTTCTTCTGATGCACATCTGGAAAGACTTTAGATACATCCGTAATGAGAATGAATTAAGCATCTAAATTTAATAGAGCTGACACAAAGAAAGTGTGGATGTCACAGGAGTAGAAACAACGTGAATTATGTCCACCTAGCTCAGTAAGGAGAAGATGGGGAGAAGCAACTTGTTCAGAGTTTCAAAAAGAAAAAAAAAATTCATTTTTGCCAGTGAAAGTCTCTAAAGGGCTATGGATTACCCCAGGTGGGGAGGCATATGCACAGCCTTTTGTCATTATTAACGTAGGCCTTTGCTAATTTGAGTGAGGGGATCTAGAAATGTTCCTGCAGACAAATAGCAAAGGCCTATGAGCCTATGGCCAGAAGCAGATACGTCTGAACTATTCTTGGTCTGTATTTCCCTGTTTTCAAAAGCACCCAGTGGTGAGAGAGACTTCCTTTCCTGGGCAGATCAGCACAGCTCATCTGGATACAGGCACGATAAGGCATGTATAATTGATTTGCTCTTACTAAAGCCTTGAAAATTTTGCCAGTGAAAATGGAGATTAGAGGATATGCCTTAAGGAATCGCTTGCTGGCCTTTGCTCTGGATTTGACTATGGCGTCTTGCATATCAGAAGTTTTGACTTCAGCCCTTCGCTGTCTGTTAGGGAAAAGATGTCACCCCAGGAGCACTCGGTGAAGACTATGCTATTGAACTAAATAAATTAAAATCTGAGAACCAGCAGCTGCGGAAGGATCTGGCAGAGGCCAGAGCGAAACTGGAGCTCACTCAGCAGGTCTGCCAGGAGGAACCCGAGGGCACTGCTCAGCACGTGCAAGACGAGGAGCCTGAGGCCAGGGATGTGCAGTACAGGTGAGTGTTCATGACCCCAAGGATACTCCTTCCTTATTATGAAGGAGGGCAGAAGACATGGGGACGTGTGGGTTTTTAATGATGTGCTTCATGTATAGTATCTATCTCCAGCACATAGTATGTGTAGGAGAGCACAAGGGCTGTTTTGGAACCTGCCTTTACGCTTTAAGCAGTGCAATAGCTTTTAGTCCCCGCTGGTTTGCGTTCTGCAAAGCCAGGTAGTATTCGACTGTCTTTTGCCTGCCTTTGCCTTTTTCTGTGGTTGAGAAGCAGTATGTGCTCTTTTTGGTAAAGAGATTCGATTTGGCCCGGGTGGCTGTGCTCCTTCCCTTTGCACTGCTAGGGTGTGCAGACTGCAGGGTTTGGTATCTATAGTAGCAGAAGAGTCGGGGAGAATTCCCTAGAGACTGGATGTGCATCTGGAAGTTTCCTATGGAAACAGGAGCCAGTTTGGGTTGGCAGGGCTGTTAGTAACCTGTATGTTAATTGTTATCTCTGCACAAGTTTCTGCTAAAGTTAGCTGCTAAGAGGCAAACTCTCAAACAGTTATGTGTTCAAACCTCCTTCCAGGACAACCCGGGAAGCAGAGAGAATACATCCCAAGCCTGACGGGACCATTCAGCATCATCAAGGGGAGCCCCAGAGTTGGGGGGCTGCTGAAACAGGAGCTGTGTCCCCTGAGACGGGTGAGCTGCCCACCCAGATCAGCAGGAAGAACTCCACGGAGTCACTTGCTACGGCTGCCTCACTGGGAACAGATTCTTTGCTCCATGTGCTGGACGGAAACAAAGATTTTGCAAATGAAGCATTTCATCAGTCCATCGCAAATCACCAGAGAGAATCTGTGCCTTTGGTAAGTGGTTGTGTAGAAGCTGGTTGCCATTCAGCAGCTGAGGATATAGCTGGGTTCTCACCTGGCAAAAGGAGCCAGGTTTTTGAATGTGTGATCTGGCCGGTACGTGTAGGGTTCTGTAGGCACACATGAGATGTTAAACAGGGAAGAAAAAGCACTGCTGGGTGCTTAATACTGGGACAATGGAAGTCTTGTGGTATTCGGAACTCTCTGGGAAAGGGCTTTGTCCTTGGAGTAACTGCTAAGCTAATTCCAGAAGCTCATGGTTCTCCCCATACTGGTGCTGTATGTCAGTGTGTGCCGTGAACTGCTTCTGTCGTGTCAGAATTCTGCTTCGGCTTTTGGCTTGGGTCTGTAATAGTGGCTCACAATGGATGCAGAGTGCTGAGTGTTTCAAAGCTGAAAGCTGGTGCTGCACATCTCCGTTCACTGTAATGCAGAGGGTGAGTCTGACCCCTCTGAATGGCTCCGCAGTAGTCAGCACACTGAACTGAGAGCCTCTGGCGCTAGCCGACGGGAAAGCCTGACATCGGTGCTTCACGCACAAGGGGAGGCTATTGATTTCCTAGTTGCTGATCACACTTTTGTAGTAAGAAACCCCATTTGCACTGTCTCTGTCCTCTTAGAATCATAGAATCGTGAGCACTTACCCAAGATGCAGGAAACTTGGACTCAGTCCCTTCTTCCTTTGGCGTTTCAGACCATATATCCCAGTGCCCACTGTAACGACCAGGCTGTAGACTGACTGGAGCAGGGAGGGGGATGGAAGAGGGACACTGGGATAACTGTCATACCCTGGGTCAGGCAGGGCTGCTGCCATTCAGGGAGGGCAGAATCCTGCATCCTGATCCTTGCTTCAGACGGGTTGCCACTAGCAGTCCTCACAGTATTTTCTCCTCTGGTTGTGTGCTAGCAGCGACAACACATTATTTTTATTTTGTGGGGAGCCCAGAGGAGAGTCTGATGTGCAGATAAGCGGAGGCTCGTCAGGTTTGTGCATCTTGATGAGGTTTACTACCAGGAGTAGGTCTTGATTGTTTCAAGACTGAAGTAGCTCGTGGGCATGTCCAGAAAACAAGTGTTGGGAGCTTAGGGAACTGTAATATTCTAAATGGAAATTCTTCAGATTGCAGGATTGGAACTAAAGTGCAAACAGTTCCACTTCAAGGCCTGAAAAGCTCTAAGGCTTGATATTTAGTAGAGGAGAATGTGCTGCTGCTTCTTCTGAGAGGTAGAAATAAGGTTTCTAAGGAAATGCAAACATTTCTCCTGGTGTTCACTGGGGCTCCCTGCTCGTGGTCAGACTCCAGTGTCTTTTGTGTCAGTTCCTTTAACATTAAGGGAGGAGAATTCTCATCAGTAGGCAGTAGTGGGGTAGGAGAGATTTGCTTGTTATCTGCAGCCTTTTTCCTGCTTCCCTTTGTTCCTGGCTGTTAACAGAAGACCAGAAAACCACAAGACTCCAGGATTTGGAAGTAACCAGTTATATTCTCTTGCCAAGACAGTGAGGCAAGTTTTCTATAATGGAAAGCAGCCCCTTAGTAACTTTATATAATTCACCTGGCAGTCCCTCTGCAGGAAGATTCTCTTCATCAACTCCTAAATTAAGCCTAGTTTAAAACGTTATTTTTGTAAGTTAAGAAGTCGTGGGTAAGTGATTTGAGTAGCAGGAACAGGTCTGGACTGTAAAAGTAAAAGTCTGGGCTAGTTTATTGACCACTGGTAGCTGAAGTGGTGCTCAGTGAGCTGCGATGGGAGTTTGGTCTGTACTTCCCCTGTGGGACCGTAGCAGGAACCCATTATTTCAGGGAAGAAGAGGAGGTGTATAAAAGAAAGCAGAGAGATTCCCAGTGCTGGTCCGGTCTGGCAGTTCTTTCCCTTCCCTGGAACCCAGAGTCTGAGATGCTGCTGCTCACTGCCGTTTTTATGGAGACAAGCAGCAAGATGCAGACCTTAAGCGTGAGGCTGCACGAACACAACCATGACAAAACCCCTGGTATTTTGTAGCGACCTTCTCTAGGCTTACGCTGTGATTGCACGTGCCGTGTCATCCCCTCTCGTTATTTGAAGTGGAGGGGCTGGGAACTGAAGGGAAACTCCAGTTCCCTGAAGTAAAAAGTTGGCTCCTATTGATAGCTCTGGGGTCAGGCTTCTGCCTGTGAAGTGCAGCCGTTAGGCAGGCGCATGGAGAGCTTGCTTCTGTTCAGCGCTAGCCCTTAGAGGGGGAACTGCTGGAATGAAAACATTATGTGTGCTGAGGTACTGATTTTACTCCCTGCAGTTTTGGCAGAGGCTTGGGAGGCTTTCACTGTTGGTTGGAGACTTCTGGGAGGGACATCTACCTATGATACAAGCGTGAGAAATGACATGAGAGCCTTTTAGAAATGTATTTAGTTGCATGGTTTGCGGATCAGGACCGTTTCTGGCTGAAACCTGGAATGAAAGAATCCCTGATATCCCTTTGTTTCCTTTTAGAGCCCCCTGCCTACAGCTTCAGTTGGATCGATAGCTGCACGATACCTGGAAGAGGAGGAACTGAGGTCCCAGCACATCCTGGAGTGCCTAAATGCTCACATAGAGGAACTGAAAAAAGAGAGTGACAAGATAGTGAGGCAATTTGGACACCAGGAGTAGTGCTTCTCGCTGACTTTGAATGCTGGTTTACTGAGGTGGTTCCAGACTGTGGCTGGGCAAGTACCTATAAACCAGTTGCCATCAGAGCTTGAGTGAGAGTCTGTATCTCCCACTTTGAGCTGAATCAGCAGGATGGACACTGAGGAAAGGAAACTCCTCTCTCACGTCTTTGATCCGAGGGAGGGTATTGCACCACAGACCCTTCGGTCTGCTTGCTGCAGGTCAGAAAGCTGCATCAGAGGTGTGTGTTTGTGCACTCACTCACAAAGAGATTGTGTTTTTTAGAAGCAAGCCATTTGCTAATTTTAAAGTACTTTATGTACGTTTTATACATGTAAAAGCATTGAAATAAAACAGAATGGAAAAACACCTCTTTTCTTGTTCGTACAAATATACAGAGCAAATCTTTTGTGGCTGATCTTGCCCTCTCTTCAGGAACTTTGATCAACGCCTTTTCCATCCTTTCCCGCCCAGAGCAGCTATACTCTTCAAGGAACAAGGAATGTAATTCCTCTTTCCTTCGGGCTATCTGTATTTTCTCCAGTTAATTTCCCCTTAGTGGAATTTCTTATTACTTCCTGGTTCTTGCAGCTTCTGCCCTTTTCTGTTTGTATGATGCCTGGTGTCTCTATCTCGCCTTGCACGCTGCTTGAAGCACTGCGCGATAGCTGAGGAATGAACGGCTGAATCCTGGCTGTGGTCACAGCTCTCATAAAAGAAAGGAGAGTAGCTGGAACTCTGGAAATGAAATTGGATGGGAGGGGAACCCACAGACAAGTGAGATTCATCTCCACGGCAGGCGGAATTGCAGCCGCTGTGTCAGCTGGAATCAGCTTGTCTGGAGTCTGGGCAGTCTTGGACACCCGCCGGTCCCGTTGAACTGCTGCATTAAAATACATCTGTGACCTGTTGTGAGGAATATTCAGTCCTTCCTCAAGGAAGGCAAGTTGTGAACGACTGAGCAGAACCTGTTTCCCATGGACTTGCCTTTCTTCCAGGCACATTCTGCAGTTCTTCCTGTGGCTGAGCCTTCACAAGCCTTGTACAGACGAACCTAGGGACGGAGACGTCCCTTCGCCGTGTCTGTAAGCTTCCTCCTCCCTCAGCTGCACCTTGTCCTAGAGCAGCTTAAGGCTGTTGAGAAACAGGAATTCAAAAGCAACATACGCATGCAAAAGCCAACCATCAAATTAGGCGGATGAGTTCAGCAAAGGCGATGCCTGTCCGCAGACTCCATCCTCGCTGTCACGCCATAGATGGGGCTGCACTTGGTCAAGCAGTTCTGCATTCCAGAGTTGAAAAGCATTTGAATCAAGTCCTTTTATTTTCCCTTTCTTCTGGAGTTGTTTGACCAAGGATAAAACCATTCTGGGCTCTAATTGTGTAGTCTCTGCCACGAGGGCTTGAGCTGCCCGCAGCGGGGGATGAGCTATGCTCATTTTGCACGTGGTCAGCGTGGCCTCGGTTCCTGTCCAGGTAAGCGATTTTGGAACTTCCACCTGAACTACCCAGATCTCGTGTAAGGACCTGTTGGTCACAGGGCATTTTGACAAAACCTGAACAGCTAAACAGAACAGACAGTTGTTTTCCCTTCCCGCACGAACCTATAGATCCGCGGTGTGGTGTGGCAGAGCTCTTGGGGATTCCTCACGCCCTTCCATGGGGACGGCAATGCCCTTCGTTAAATGATGCCTTACAAACCCTTTGCTGTTTCCTGAAGATTTGTTAAGTGAGTTACACCGTGCACTAAGCGTTGTCAGAAGTTTAGAAGACATTTTGGCTCATTAGTGATGTTTGCTTCCATATCCCTTTCCTTTAGAGATATTTGGCCATTAATCTTCACGTTGGCAGAAGTGAAGGGAAGCTGAAGATGATCTAGTTGTTTAATTAGCAGCTCTAATCCTACAGTATTTATCAATTTCTAATAAATGTAATAAGCAGCTTCGGTCAGGGAGTAGGCTGTAAAAATTTGATCGAATGAGTAAAACTTGAGAGGGGGGAACTGCTGAATTGCTCCTCCGCGCCGGGGCATGTGCTGTGCCTTTCCCGCCTTCTCTCCTTGCAGACGGACGCTGCCACGGACTCTGCCGTTTCTGGAGGAGCTGAGCACGGGCAAGAGGCGAGGAGGACAGAGGCTGAACAAGGCAGAATGATGAGTTGAAGAGTTTCCTGCTCATTTTTCGAACGTGTGCCTTTCTCGCAGCCGGAATGGAAATGGCGGAGCGTCTGCTTGCAACCCTACTTGTTCCCTGGGTGAGGAAGCGAGCTCCTGAGGAGCTGGAAGTGCAGGGATGCACCTGCCAGGCAGAACATTTGTTCTCCACAAATTTAATCTACCTTCAGTAAGAAATGAGGTATTTGCGAAGCTGAGTGATCTGAATCCATAGCGCTAAGTAATTGTGCCTCTCGGTGGTGTAGGGATTTACAAAAACCGTTCAGTCCTAGGGCCTGCCAAGGGAGAGCTCTGCCCGAAACGGGAGAGCTGGTGGTCCCGAGATAACCGAGGAGCCTGTTCCAGAGATCTTCTCCCGGTGTTAGACTCTTGGCTGCGCTGATGAATGTGCATTTTTTATGAGGGGGTGGAGAAAAAGCCTTGTTTATCCTGGAGGGAGATGTCACAGCAAGCACAGATTTCCGAGGTGCTTTTATCTGGGGCTGCAGGGTTTCGCAGGCGTTCGCTGCCTTTGCAGTGTCAAACAGCCCTTGGAATAATCACCTGGCCCTGGCAGCTTTATAATTAATGAAGCTAGAGATGGGTTTTTTTTTCGTGTGTCTTTGAACTCATGCCTTCGATAGCACCAAAGAGTTTCTTGCCCATTTGCAGGGCCGAGCCAGGTGTTTGGTTTCTGTTTGAAACAAAGATGTGGACCTGTGTTTGTACCAGCCTGGCGCCTTGGAAGTGGGGGGGCCGTTGGGGGATCTGCCTGTCTTCTGCGCGCTGTGGATGTTCTTCCCTGGGTGTGAGAGCGCTCTGGGTCGCCCTGAGGGGTTAAATCAGCCCGTTTGCTCCTGCAGAGCTGTGTGTCACTGCAGGTGTCTGGGTTTTGCAGCGTTGTGTGGGGGGAAGAGGGAATATTCCCCGAGATCTCACGAGGGAGGGGGCAACAGAGCATGTGGGGCTGGAGGCAGCCCGTGTGAAAGGGAGTCTTTGAGACGAGGAGGAGCAGGGCCGCGTTGGTGCTCGCGTAGCCCTGCAAAAGGAGCCTTTGCCACGGCTGCCCACCGGTTGTGCCCGTTTGTGCCTCCCTGAGTGAACATCCAGTGTTCGGCTGCACAAAGGGCACGTGTGGTTTGGTATCTTTGACCCTGTTACGTGGGAAAAAAAGCAGTTTTCTTTGGTTGCGAAGCTCTCTGGGATGCCTCCTTATCCTCCCATTGTAAGAAGTGGTGTGTTTGACTGGATCGGCCTGACCTGTGACACGAAAGCTACTGAAATGTGCCCTCCTTGATCTGAAAAACAGGATCTAAGGAAAAAAGAATGCTCCTGCTAGGCACCAAAATAAACCAGGGCTGTCTGTGCTTACAGACAAGGCTCGCTTTAGCCCTCAAGGCTCGAAGCAATCAAAAAATCCCCGAGTCTTTCTTGCGTCTGTGCTGTGCAGCGTGTGTTTCTGCCCGGGCAGCGATGCCTGCTGGGCTCAAAGGCTTGTAAGTCTTCCTGCAGGGAGGAGCTGCTGCTGCCCCAGTTTTTGAGGGCAAAGACACTAAACTGTTTGGAGGAGGAGGACTTAAAACCTACTTTATGTCACGTATGGAACCTCCTTATCTCCCAGTACAAACAGGACCACCGAACACCGTACTGCTGAAGTGAGCTCCGGTAGCTCACACGTTGTGGTGTTACTTGCCATTTGTGCCTCACTGAGCGTGCTGCTGCCCGACTGCGGCACCAGGATCCCTCCACGCTCGCTCAACTGGCTTGAAATGGGGACTGAGCCCTCTTTGAGGGACAATGCGGGAGGGACGGGAGGCAGCAAGGGGGACAGCCCTTCGCTGTCGCCGGTGACGTCTGCCACCGAGGCGCTGGGGAGGAGCGGGGTGTGGGACCGACCCACGTCCTCGTGCGGGAAAAGCAGCAGCTCTGCGAAGAGGAACTCATGTCGTTTGTCAATGAAACAGAATGCAAAAACATCACAGGTTTATTTTAAATTCAAGCTCAAACATAATATATCTCTCAGGTCACACTGACGCTTGCGGACGTCTGGATCATTTATGAAAACGTTGCTTGACATGATGATGTGTACTTGTGAGATTCGCTAGGAGACCCCCTTTGCCTTGTGCGCGTGGGGGTTTTCCAAGAGTTCAGCACCAAATAGTTTTTCACTAACAATGTCACTCAGCCTGCTGTTCCGCAGAACCCCGGAAGTTCATTGCAGTATTGCATACACAGGTTGGAGTAAGGAGTGATTTTTTTAAAATTTTTTTTGAGAACTTTTTTCTCTGTTTTCCTGTAGTTGTAGTTATGGAAACACCTATACGCTTGAGATACGGTTACAGTGTTAATATTGCAGAAGAAGTGTTCACAATTCAAATTCAATTCAAATATAAAAAGGTAAAAATGATTTTGTTGATTGCATTAAAGAGTCAGTGTAAAAAGTCATTTCGCAGTATCGCCTCAATTTGTAAGACAATGAAGTGCACGAGAAAACTTCACGTTGTGTCTTCTTCCTGACACTTCTCTCTCCTGGGATGTATTTTGCAACTTGACTAAAGATATACAGAAACGTGGTTTAAATATCCCGAAGCTCCTCATGTCCAATATTGCTGCTCAAAACCGGGCTGTACTTTCTGCATCCTGCCCCAGAACTAGGTGGATTCTTCTCGGAGTAGCCGTTGTAAGACTTTTCTTGTGGTCCATAACTCGGAAACCAGCAGTCGCTGCTGATACCGAGTGACCTCCTGCCAGACAAGTCAGCCGTTTTCTTCAGAAGGTTTGGCTGGACAGTATTACTGAAACATAGGTGAGGGTTTTATTTAATTTCTTCCACTGCTGCTCCCTTCATAACAGGATTTTCTGCTTCTTTGAACTTCTTTGAGCCCTTGGTCTTGCAAGAGCCTGCAAGTGTTGTCCTGGATGCGTTGAAGGAGGAGACTTGATCAAGAGGAAGAGATCTGATCAAGAGAATGAGTGATCTCCTGAAGCCGTGTCGGTTTTGGACATGTTGGAAAGGTTGGTTCATGCAGGTGAGTGAAAGAGCAAAGAGGGGGGTGTTACTGTGACTCAACTTCGTATTTCAGGACGTGCGAGTAGAAGCTGTGGTTGGCGTTCTCCTGCACCATCACAAACACCTCTCTGCATCCCGCAGTGTTGCAGGTCCCCTCCCAGCAGCCTCTGCTCTGGGTGAGAGAGTGAGTGTCATCAGCTTGAACCAGCACCTTTGCTATCCCGTGCATTTTGAGTTTAAACTGAACGTTGCGATTCGCCGGCAGCAAGCCGGAGAGCGGCTCCAGTATTTCGTAGTCTTCCGCCCACTTGCTGTAAACCTGAGGGAAAGCCGGCCACTTCACTTCGGTGTTCAGGCACGTGATGAGGTAGTTGAAGACGTAGTCGTAATTGCCCGGGTCTGACTTCTTCTTGGCGTAGATTTTCAGAACAAAGTTCCCTGCGTGGGGGAGATGGATCTTCAGCTCAATTTGGTTCCCGCGGTGGATTTGCATGATGTGCTGCCTTCTCTTGTCCTCCGTCAGGCTGCTGTTATCGCAGTGCAGCAGGGCTAAGACGCTTATGTCTTTGCCCAGGGTGAAGGTGAGAGAGCACCGCCCGTCGTTGGTGAGGATGACGGGGTCGGGGTGGGACGGCCTCAGGAACCCTTGCCGCTCCGAGAACCAGCTTGGTCCCACAGGCTGGTGCAGGCTCTTTGGGAAACGCATGGCCTTGTCCACGGACTCGCACTCTACCACATATTCCAACACGCAGTTGTAGACATCTTCTGAGGCTTTGGAGGGCTTGGCAAAGATCTGCAGCTTGTGACTCCCTGTCTTCTGCGGGTAGATATCCAGCTTCATGCCGTGTTTTTTCAAAGTCATTAAACCGTGTTCATCTGTTCCCTTCAGCTCAAACTTAAATAATGTGGCAGAGCGGCAATCCACTGACACGGAGGCTTTTCCATTTACTATGAAATACAAAAGAAAAGAAACCGCATTAGAGTCCCGGTACATTTTTCGCATGCACACTCTGTTCTGGGAAGACTAATCTGTCCCAATAAATTGCCGCTGCTCTAATAGTGAAATAAAGGGCTGCAATTGAGAGGTCAGAGCTCGTCAGCTGTCTGCGTGGACCAGCCTCCCTCACAAAGGATGAGGTGAAGGGTGCCCTTTGTTTTGGAGGCGTGCATTTACCCTATTCGGATACACACTGAAATGGAGCTGTCGTCCTATAGAATAGGAAAGCCCGTGTGAAACACAACTGAAAGTACTGTCAGCCCATGTGCTCGAGAGGGGCTTAATTAGATGTGATTAGACCTGATTGCTAGTCCGGTAGCTGTTCCAAGAAGCTTCAGAGGAAAGTGCAGGAACCCTCCAGCACGTGGATACGGGACAATCGACCTCCCTGTGAGCCTGTTCCCAAACAGCTTGAAGACAACATTAAGTGCTAAGCTCTTGTTGCCTTTAAGTTTTAACTCTGTGTTCCCAGCGTTCCTGAATTAGCTAGATCTAGTTGAATTCCTGCAGCTTTTCTGAAACCTGAGGGAGGTGACCTTACCTGTGGGCCCCGTTGTTCAGTGGTGCCACCCCTGAACAGTTTTGGGCTAAAAGAGCTGCTGGATTTACTCAGGGTGCTGAGTGTCACATAAAGAAGTGCCTCTTTACCTATCGTTCAGTAAGTCAAACTCCTGGAATGTCGCAAAAGGTTTTAATCTCATTTTCAAGACAGAATTGCTAATAAATAATAGCCGTGCTTCTAATTTTGCACCACTGGTGCTGGCTGATAGAGTAACTCATCCTCACCTCCTCAGCTGCTGATGGAGGCTTTCTTTTAGACCCAGGGGCTACAACAATTTTTTTCACAGCTTTGAAGCTAGAGATGGGTGAAAGGGAAAAAAAAAAAAAAAAAGAGAAAGGAAAGGGAAAAAGACCCAAAGGGAAAAAGACCCTCCCCTGCGCCAAGAGCTTTGAGTGTGCTCTGCTCGCCAGGACCAAGCTGGAAATGTAATTCCACGCCTGCCGGACGGCGTGTGGGGGCTGCGGGAGGAAGGATGCTCCGCAGCCTCCCCTCCGTGGGGCGTTACCTGTCCGGATGACGGCCGTCTCCGGCTGGGCGGTCAGCAGGCCCAACGTGTAAAAATTGCTGTTGTGCAGCATGTTGTTCTCGAAATCTTTCAGCGTCAGGGTTGGTTTAAGAAGCTGCCAGTTACTGTTATCGGGGAAGTGGTTGTTAATGAACAGAGCCGGGTGAGTGAGAAAATAAAACTCATTGTACCTGGAAGGAGGAGGAAGAGATTAAAGGAAAATGAGTAATTATGAATAGTTAATTCTCCCCCCGCGCAGTGGTGGTGGTCTCAGCAGGAGGAAGTCGGGGTGTTTTGGGCTGCTGAGAAACTGAGGTCAGTGGGTTTGGAATTCTCCAGGCAGGGAAGGAACCTGAGCTTTGCTCTTCCGTTCCCAGGGCAAATGCCGAGCTGATAAATACCCTTATGGGGGTATTTTATCAGACTGGGGTAATTGCACTATCCCCTGCACCCATGGGCTCCTGATGAAAGAGGGAGGCACTGCTTGTTGGTTGGAAGTGTGGAGGCACCACCTCTCGGGCAGCTGAAAGCTATGAACCGAGTGTCACGTCGTATTGCATAAAGATGTGATAAGAAAAACAAGTTCGCTCTCAGCAGTTACACGGCTGGCTGCCCGGGGCTGCTGCCTTTTCACAGGTATGTGCTCCATCCCTTGTATAGGAGCCCAAATACCTTGCTCAGGGCTTTGGGTCTTGCTGTGGGACCTGAAATTTGTCACTGGTGTTTCTTAGAACACCCATCGGCTTTCTTCTACCTTTGGGGTAGGTTTCTGTATTAATAGAGGATGGGTTCTTTACCTGAAGGTGAACTTGGTGAAAGCTTTGTCGACAGCACCGCTTCCCCAGGTGCTGTCGAGTAAATGCCACCTTCCGTCAAGGTAAACAGCGTTCCAGGCATGGTCGGAGTCCCCTGTGAAGGTCTGCCCCATCTTGTACCCGTACCCCTTGGAGTATCCCGATAGCTTCATGCACTGGATTCCTGCAATGCTAAAAGGAAACGATAAGATGTAGCAGGAGACTTCTGTTTTAAACCCATCAGCGTAGAATCCTTTCCAGGTGGAAGGAATAAAAAGGGGGAGCAAAGTCCAGCATGTCTGCAGAACTGTGGACCAGCTCCATCAGCTCCTTAGGTGCCTCCTTGCACTTGGGTCCCAGCGGAGTTAGGGGTTTAAGTGTCTGGGTGTGCAAGTATACCGCTCTTTGAAAACTCGGACTTCTGACTGGTGGTAGACGTCTCGGTTCTTACATCTAGAGACCGGCAAGCTTTCCCCTTTGACCGCTGGCATCACGCATGGACCGTGTTTTTCTGGTCTGTGCTAGAGACTGGCTCCATGTGGGGCGCGCGTGCAAGAGTGACCAGAGGCAGCGATGCCCAAGGTGTTGTGTAGGGGCTCTTTTTCCTTGTAGCCTTTGCACGGGCACTTGGAGAGAGCTTCCCACTGGAGGAAGGGACTGTTCCCTTCCAGATTATGTGTATTCCTGCTCTTTTTGTCTGAGGCACCATCAATTTAACGTTGTTAGAGGAGGATGACAAAGATGAAGTGTGCTTAATTGCTCTCTGTCTTGTTACTCAGTGGAATCCCTTTGATGCTGTCCACAATTAGCCCATGTAATTATAAATTAAAAGTGTGTCTGTTCATGCTTGTGTTCTCTCTGGGATGGTTGGCCCGGTGTTTGACACCAACAAAGATATCTTAGACCTCACGGGATTGTGGATGCTGATTTAGTTTCCTTAAATAGGGCGCTTGTGCTCATCCAGGATAAAAACGATTAGTCTCTTTATAAAAAAAAAAAATAATAAAACCCTACCTGTGTTAATGTGTAAATAAGATTTAATTAGGCACTGTGTTAATAAGCTCTCTGCTGTTGATAGCAATGGATTCTAACATTGGCATCTTATTTCAGCGTTAATCTAAAATTGCTTCACTTGGAGGATTGTCTTTTGTGTAGGATGGTATTGACATTTTTTCCTCCTCATTGAAAAGTGCATTAAATGGAACAGCTACCTTAAGTAATAAACTGTGCATGCTTCGAGAGCGAGATTGTCTGCATAATGCGGGTTTAACTCAGAAGTGATATTTACGGGGAAGATAATTAGCATGGTTGTTAAGAAGTCGAGGCCCGATAACAGATCCTGGCTGGTAATTGGCAGTGCAGTAGTGCTCCTAGTGCGCAAAAATGGGGATGATGTTGGTTTAAAGGAGAGGTGGTCACTTCAGCTTCTCGTACAGGCTTACGGAACTCAAACCCGGACGTCTTTGCCTTACGTAGTTATTCGATACTCTTCCTTTAGGAGTATCGAATTAAATTCTTTAATTCTTTCTCAAATTCTTTAAAAAAGAGTATGAAAAATGGAATCACAAGTGCAAAGGGGTGATTGAGAGCCATCCGGGAGCTCGCGTTGGGCAGCCTGCAGAGAGGAGACGGGGTTCTACGGGGAGGAGGAAGGTGGCAGTCCCCCATCCTGCGAGAGGTGGCCAGCCAAGGGGAGACGGGGGCAATGCAAGCCAGCTCTCCTTCAGCGTGGGCTGTTACGAGGCACTGCCTGTCACACGAGGTATTCCCAACGAACGTGGCAAGACTGGAAGGAATGTCATTGAGAAACCTGGTGTCGCAGGTGGTCTGTAAAGTCTTTGCCAGCCCGCTGTGGCCTGCGAGCCAAATTCTATCGTGGAGCCGGGCAGTAAATCTGGAGCAACTCCACTGATGAGACTGGTGAGAGCCTGGATTTACATGATGTAACTGAGACTAGGAGCTGGCCCGGCAACTTCCAGGAAGATTTGATCCCAGGAGTTTCAAAGGGGCCTAACAGGAGCTACATCCCAAATTCAAGCTAATTTCATGGGGATTGGTGTCTAATCCTTCTAGGCTTCTCTAGACATTCTTGTTAGCTGGGATATTCAGGGAGAGCATTAAGGGACGAGTTCTGCCCTTCGTTCCCCCTGTGGTCTCACTTACAGTGAGCGTTAGAAGAGCAACAAGAAGGAGGTTGTGCTTGGATGTATGCAAAGTTCCCAAAGAAAGGTCAGAACATTTAACCGTGGTCTCTCTGGTAGCAGAGGGACAAAAAGCCAGGCTCAAATATCCTGTAAAAGAGCAATCCTGTGTCGGTGAAAAGAGTGATCGTGTCTCCATTCTTGTGTCAATGACTTTACACCGATAAATTAACCAGGCAGAGAGAAGACTGAGAAGATCTCCAGAAACACTTCAAGCAGCAATGTGGTGGTAGGAAAGGACCTAAATACAAGGACTGGGAGAACTGAATTAAGAAACAGTTGGCAAAATCTGCTTGGGTGCAGCAAGGAGGTTAAAGGCTAAGTTGCTGTTCTGCTTCAAAAAGAGTAGGAAATAATCTGTGTCTTGCTACGTGTGTCACTGAAATTCGGTGGCACCTTCTTCCCTTTGATTTCAGGTTGACTTTGATGATTTTGTCTAAAAAAGAAGCAAATCTGCCCTCTCCAGGGGGAGACAGAATGGTTTATGCGTGTGGCAGGTAGGTGCATGCTCCTGTGCCTGAAAAGGAGGAAAGCTACTGACTGTAGGAAACAGGCAAAGCAAGAGGATGCGAATCCTGGATTATTTGCAGACTAATTATGAATAAGGAGCAGCTAAGTGGTCAGATCCACCGTAGGGATTTGCTCCCAGAGGTGGTGCTGACACCTCTCAAGTGCAAATAGTTGTTTTGCCTTCATCGTTAATTCTGGGAAGGGAGTTTCCCCCCAAGTCCGGACTGCTAAGTTTTGCCCTAAATTGAATTAACGAATTTACGCTCCCTGATTCACTCAGCCACGCAACCTCCTCGAGTTTGGTTGTCAGCTGAGAAGCCAATTCTTGATAAATGCTGCTAAAATATAGGTCAGAAGCCTGTGTTTGCATTCACCGCTCTTGCGCCTGATGTTTGGAAAAAAGATGGAGCTTCCCGCTATGCGTGCCCACTTTTCCTCTGTGACAGGAGCTTCGGCTAAGGGGGAGAAGTCTGGCTGCCAGAGCTGGGGTGGGAGCTGACAGTGATGTGTCTCCTCCCTGCTGGCACTGGGACAAGTGGGACTCAATCAGTGTCAGCCCTTGACTTGAGCGGGACCTTTGGGGGGAATCCTGGTGACTGGCAAATTGGGGTGTTTGTTAAAGTTGCCTCAACAGGAGCTAGGGAAAAAAAGGAATGTTAAAAGACTTTTTTTTTCCCCCCCCCAAAAATAGGTTCGGAAAACCTTTATATAAGAGGATGGCTCTTTGCCTCTTGCCTTTATGCTCAGACTCAGCATAAGACTTGAATGGTACACAAGAAGAAGGGATGAGGAGATGCCCTTAAAATAAAGAGGTGTCTTTGGTTATGGTTTTTCAGGAAAGGAGCTAAACATTTAGCTAGTATTTGACAGAAGTAATAGGCTGGATGACGGGGAGGTTTCCCGAATCACAAGATGAATAATCAACATGGAACTGAGGAATTAAGAGTAAATCAACAGAGCCTTTAAATAGTAAAAGGTATCCTTGGAAAGATTAATGTTTTAATGAACTAAACATATGCTTTTTAATGAACTGATGCAAATTTCCCCCACTTCTAACTGCTAATGACTGTGCCATAAGATGCAGTTATAAATTCATACTTCATCATCCTATTTCTGTATTTTACTCTTTAGAAAAGTGAGATCAGATGTCGTTGGGCTCTGCTATTGGTTGGAAGTGTGCACCTCATTATTATTAGTTTTTTAAAGAATCTGCCCTTTTCCCTGTAGATTTTGTTTGTTTTGCAGCGAAAACCTTCCCAAATCCTTTTGCATGGTGCGGAAAGTCAATTGCTACTTAAGGATGCCAATTAGTAACTGGTCTTTAATTTTTTTCCCAAAGCCAATGGAAACTGCTGTGCTGAGGAGGTGCTCCATGGGAGAGCCACCTTGCAAGCCCACACTCTTAGGGGAGTACTCCATGGCTTTCTGGCCATTGGAAGCCCCTTCCAATTTTGTGTCCCAGAGTCATCAGGCCCAATTTGACTCGTCTTGGACAACCCTTCTACATAAGGCTGATCCCAAACTTACCAGGCACCTTCATTGCCTGCTACTACTCTCCTCTAGGTACTACTTCTACTCCTCTAAGCCAAACTATTGATTCTTGCGTCTCCTTCCTTTACTGGGCTGGGGAAATGGGGAGGAGAGGGGATTTGCGCTGTCTGTGCTCCCTGCCAAGGAAGGGGCTGCCTCTTCTATGCAACGGTGTTGTGATTGTGAAGTCCTGCTTCGGGGGGGAAAGCCCAGTGAAGTCAACGAGGCTTTGTGGGCATTTTGGTTATTAAATGCGGACGTAGCTATAAAATGGGAATCACAGTATTGGCCTCAATGGTGACGGGCTTCGAGATTGAGTGCTGTAAATGGTGCATGGTAAGTGTGAAGCAGTGTCCCCATGGTAATTCCATAGTGCAGGGGAGAGAGCATCTCCAGAAGGTTTTGGGAAAGCTCCTTCTGGGACTGTGCCTACCTCTTGCATGGGAGCGTGTTGGAGACAATGTTCCTCCTTGTTTAAGTCTTGCCATGCTTTTAACCTTCACATGCAGATACTCAAAGGAAAACCCTAGCCTCTTCTAACCAAATTAGCTCTGTGTTTTCATCTGCCATTATGTTAATGCAACGCGAAGCTCAGCAGATGGCACAAAGTAAATTATGCTGGGGAGGGAGGAGGGCGGAGAGGGTGGAAGAGGGAGCAAAAGTGACCTTTCTAGGACTTGCTGTTTTTCCACAGCATGGTTTGAAAGCTCAAGTTCCACGTCCTGCTTAAAGTCACATCAGTCAATGCAAAGGCAGGCAGAATAGGCACGGAGATAACAATGAATGTTAACTCTCCCTGGCATCGAACGTTTCTGAGCCTAATTTACCTGCACATTTGTTCAAAGAGCCCAGCGTATCCCTCGCAAATGCTCTTCCCCGTCTGAAGCACGTCTATGGGTTTGCTCGACAGCTGGCTTTTGTTATGGTAGCCCACGACGTCGTATTCTGCGGGAAGGAACGCAGAGGAAAGTTCATCCAAAAGCCTGAGGCAATGGGATCGGCGGGCAGCGGGAGCAAGGCTTGGATTGCTTTTGGTCTCCGTCAACATCAGCAAAGAGAAAGGAGCTGCAGCGTGAGCTGCACCGGGATGCCGTGGATGGCTTGGTGGGGGCAGAGGGACAAGGTCTGTCCCTCCTCCCCTTTTGTCCTGAGCCTGGGCTGGGATTCTGCTGTCGAACCTGAACGTGAGGAGGAAAAATATCTCCTCCCCAGGGGCTGTCCTTGTGCCGGGGGATCTGCAATCTCAGGAGCTCCCGGTACAAACCGGAGTGCTCTGCGTTTGTTGGGTTGGACTCACATTGCTGCCAAAGGAAACCATTGAGCTTTTTGCAGTCTTTGCAAGGAGTTTGTATGAAAAATACCTGGAGAGTAGGTTGTTGGGAAATACCTGAAATGGTAAGGGAGTCATATTAATACCTGGAGGCGTAGGAAATCTTAATTTGTTTGAATGAAAGCAGAGAGGCGGCACAGCAGGGTCCCTTCAGCCAGAGCGGCAGGAACTGGTCTGGGAAGGTTAATTCATCCCTGACCAAGCTTGGCCATGCCCGTAACCTCCTCCTTAAAATGCGAACGCGTTTTTCTGACAGAGCTCTGAGGAATGCTGCATCAGCCGATTCATCCTGCCTTCAGTGCTGTGGAAGAGGAGGGGGGGTGAAAAGCTGGCACCAGGCTGTTATTTGTGCTTTGATGAAACGCTGCAGCCGCTTGTCTTTTATCTTGTGGGGGCTCTTCTGGCTCCCGGGGCTGCAGGGAAAGGCTGCCTCCTCCACCTGGGCGGCCCAGGGCAACTCTGAGGGGTATGGAGGGCTAGCAGCCTGCACCTGGCTCCCTGTTCATGCTAGAAACGATGGCTAAAATAATTCCTTTTAGTGCTACCGCTGCATGGAGGTAGCATCCATCACAGGCAGGGAGCTGGACGGGGTGGGAGGGGATACCCAGGGAGCAGGGCTCCCGCTTAACAGCCGAACGAGGAAGGGATTTATATCATCAGCGCTCTTCCAGGAGAGATACGTTGCATTTCTTGTGGGATGGTTTAAATTCCTGGCCCCGTGTTTATTTCCCATGCATGCAAATAGGGATGAGGAGAACCGGGGCCAAGGTGGTGGAAAAACTCCCGTGAGGAGATGACGGGGTACCTGCCGGGGACCAGAGGCGTCCCGTGCGTGTGTGTAAGGCAAATGGACCGACTCAAAGCAGACCATCCCAAGCAGGACCTGGCCCCGGCAGCGGCAGGCAGAAATGAGTTAATTGGCATAAAGACCGAATGATCGGCGGCCGACGGGAGCTTGGCACTGGGATGAGTCAAATGCTCGATTTGGGGAAATGCGGTGAAATCAGCAGTCTGCGTATTTAAAGGCAAGATTAAAGCTGTTTGGGATTGACCTGGCTCTGCCAACCAGGCAAACTTCTGCTGAGCTCAGTGGGCGCGGGATTAGGCCGGTGCTTCCCAAATTGCTCGTCTGCTCCTCGTCAGCCGGGCGGTTCAACCAGCGACAGGCACTGCGCCAGAGCCCCTCAGGAGGGGCGGGAGGGGAGGGGAGGGCAGAACAGCCACGCTCCTCCACCCCTGCCCCCAAGAGTTGATGGTCAAGAAGCGCTTCTGCATGTGCTGCGCAAAACGCGATCACGTTGCACATCCAGTTCCCCCCCACCAAGGAGCTTGGGGTGGCAAGAAGCTTTTTTCCCCCTCGGATGTGCCGGACTGGAGAGGCTACAAATGCCACCTCCTTCTTCCCTGTCCTTTCGGCATCGCTTGGTTATTTCTGCAAGGCTGATGTTGCCTGGGCTGGGGTTGGGTGGGAAGGGGCAGGGGAAAGGGAGGGACGGCAGCTCCTGTGGAGGATGAAAGGGTGCAGGTGGAGGCAGGAACGGCGATCCAGTGGATGCCAGCACCTTTTATGAAAGCTGGGCTCTCCGAAGAGCTGCTGATGTGGCTGATGGACGTGTCAATAGGACAAAGGCGTTAGGTACCAGCTAGAGGCTGGAGCGCGGGATGTATCCACGATACACATGGGCAAAGCTGGCCAAGAAAAGAGCCAAGAGACTGTCTGAGGGCACCTCAGCTGGGACCGGCGGGGTCCAGGTTGCTCCTTGCGAGGGCCGTTCTGCTGCCCAAAGAGGGAGGGCAGAGGAGCTGCAGAAGCAGCTGCGATGGCACCGAGCTGGGCCCGGCAGCTCGATGGCTCCTGGTGGTACCTGTGCTGTGCTGAGACCCTCGGGGTGCGCTGGGAAAGGGGTGCCAGGGATTCAGGAAAGTGGTGGAGATGAAACTTTTGGTGGCGTCGGATGGTTCTGTTTGTGACAACCAAGCCCCCGGTGCTTGGCAGCCTGGCTTCGTGCTCTGGCGGCTTAGATGATAGGGATGTGCATGGTTACAGCTCTGAGCAGGTCGGGTAGGAGCTACAGAAGGAAATCGTTTGCACGCAGGCCTCGTAGGGCCGGCAGTGCTAGGAGAGGCAGTATGGAAACAGAGATGGTGAGATAACCTCTGAATACGTTTCTGGATAAATGCACCCAAAAAACCCTTCCTCCCCCCCACCACGTGAAACGACCCCACAAAGTACAGCGTAAACTACAATGGGGGTGACAGCAACAGCCTGATCTTCTCAACTGGAGATCTCAACCTACCTATGTGGTGGCATATCCACATCCATATTGCTCGGACTTTCTCCAGGTCAGTCCGGGCTTGTTTAAGCAGGGCTGTAACCAGTTCCTCCACGCTGTTCTTGACGTTTACCTGTTTGTGAGGAGGAGGAAGCGTTGCATGATCATGGCGAAGGAATTGCTATGGTAGATTTCCCTTCCTCCCCGCTCCCTTGTTCTACTAAAACTAGGGAGACCCGCCGGCCAGCTCTAACTAGTTCTTCGTTAAAAATAGAAATACAAAGGTGTTGTTCCATGTTTCAAGCAAGCGTTTTTGGTCATAGTTTCCCTCCTAGAATGGGATCTCTGCTGGTGATGTTTGGAGGGAAATAAGGTTTTTCACTCATTTGGGAGATTTTGAGGCACTTGCTGATGTTAGATCTAAGCTGATGTTAGAGCTGGTCACTAGGTTTCCAGGAATGTCCCCGCGGGGGACCTGGGAGGAGGATAGAGCAAAATTGAGACTTACTTTTAGTGCATAGGCATCCAGCTTCTCAAATTGCTGCAGATCTACCGGCATGGATTTCAAAGAGGATTTGTCCCACGGATACGCTGGGGAAGAAACGAGTTGTCATTGCCTCGGGAAGGGAGCGGGTATTTTTCCCGGCTGTAGGGTGGAACGGGGGGGGCACTGCTCCTGCCCATCCCACAGAGGCATCCATCAGCAGGTGCTTCGGGAGCAGAGGACACCAGGGCAGGAGCAGAAGGTCCCTGCCGGCTGCGCGGAAAGCAGGAGCCACCCTGTCTAGTCTGGTATCACTGGAGCGGGAGGTGCTCCTGCCCCTCTGGCGCTGCACAGCCACAGAGACAACCCCGGGGTGTTACACCGGGGTGCTCCAGATGTCATGCAGGAGGAGCAGGGAACAATCTGTGCTGTGCATGGAAACCCCTGGAGAAAGCACGACTTTTTTTAAAAAAAAAGCCCCAGCAAAGAGCTGCATTTCTTCAGCCTTTTTGCTGAACGTGATGACTATTTTGAGTGGTCAAGGGCCATGATTCTGCACGAATTCACGCGGGTGAGAAACGTCACATGGGGAGCGAAACTGGTGTGCCTGCCCCTCTGCAGGCACGGGGTTCTCCTTGGTGTGAATAAAGGGTTAAGAACTTGCTCCAATTAATCACAAAACTTATTTTTTAACAGCCTCCGAATGAGCTGACACTGTTCTCTCTCATCAGTGAGTGGCCTGAGTGATCCTGCTGCAGCTCGGCGTGCAGACGGATGGGATGGACGGCTCCCCTGGACCCGGCTGCTCAGCCCGCCCTTGTCTCCTGAGCTGGTGAGAAGAGAATTGAGCTCTACAGCAATCTCTCCCCCTGTCATGTGCTGTCAAAGCTGCTCAGGACTAAAGACACTCTTCTAGCTCTCTGGAAAAAAAGGATTTAAAAGGGATCACAAAGTGAAAATGCTCCCGGGTGCTGGGAGAGGTGAATGAGAAGTGCCGTGGAGCTGCGGTTTGCCTGGGGAGAGGGAGGAGGAGGAGCGCGTTGCCTTGGGCTGCGCCCTGGGGGCACAGAGGCTTTGGCTGGTTGCACACTGCTTCATTCGCAACCCTTGGTTAGCCGGCGGGACGCTCCTCCGCTGCCTGGTCCCTGCCACTGGTGGGAGTGGGATGCAGGAGCGGCTGCACGAGCAGCCTGTCCTAGCTGAGCTGCTGCAGTGCTGCTGAAATCCATATTCATCGCCTGCTCCCTCTCCGTCTCCCCAAAACGGGGCTCTGGCCCCTTCCCCACCGGCTCCAGCCCGCTGGGGAGATGGCTGGAATGCCTATTCCTGACTTGCAAAGGTGTTTTGCTAACGCCAGCCCTGCTCTTCTCGGGGCCCTGCACCCCAAGGAGGGGCTGTGGGGCGCCCCACGCCCCGGCGGCGGAGCAGCATGCCAGGCGGGATGCGGGCACATCCCTCTGCCGGGCACCACCAGCCCACTAAAGTCGGCACACAGCGTCTGCTGCTCGAACAGCCTCCTTCCGTTCGCTCGCTTTTCCCTGAACAGCCCCATTACGCTGATCTAAAGAGAGATAAAGCAGATTTATGCGTGTAAAGATTCCCATTCTCCACAGCTCTGAAAATTACTTTTTGCCTTTTGGGAATGGGATTTTTTAATTTTTTTTTTTTAATTGGTTATTAGTTTTTGTCTTTGTTGGGTTGTAGTGGCAAAGGCTCCCTGTGGATGCGGGGTTGGCATCACTGGGTTAGGAAGCCCGCATTGCGCCTGTTTGTGGAGCAGCCCGCTTGGAGTGTGGAGCCTTGGGAAGCTCTCGGGCACGTGTGACATTCCCAAAGCCATCCCCACCTGCTGCTGTGATGGACAGGGCATTGGGAAGCCAAACGTTACTCCTGGTGATAGAAATGAAACCCCTTGTCCATGCCCTTCAGCCTGGGCTTGCAGCAGGGTAAGCCCTATTTCTAGAACCGATGGGGTTCCTGTCGGGGGCCGCCCCGCGTTGTGTCCCCCCGTCCCACCGCTGTGGGGTGAGGGGGCGGCTGGTAGTTACCGTGCAGGTCCTTTCCTCCTGGCGGCCG
>VXBO01011939.1:123258-147665 GCA_013400135.1 Rhinoptilus africanus | reverse complement strand
GGTTAGCACCCCCACCGCCACCCCTGCCCTGGGGTTAGCACCCCCACCGCCATCCCTGCCCTGCCTGGGGGGAGCAGCGTCTCCCCCAGGACTTCCTGCCTCCCCGCTTCTGCACAGGGAAGGATGCGGCCCCTTCTCCCTCCCACCCTCATCCCGCTCTGCCAGGGGGAACGGNTTTAATTTTTTTTTTTTAATTGGTTATTAGTTTTTGTCTTTGTTGGGTTGTAGCGGCGAAGGCTCCCCGTGGACGCGGGGTTGGCATCACTGGGTTAGGAAGCCCGCATTGCGCCTGTTTGTGGAGCAGCCCGCTTGGAGTGTGGAGCCTTGGGAAGCTCTCGGGCACGTGTGACATTCCCAAAGCCATCCCCACCTGCTGCTGTGATGGACAGGGCATTGGGAAGCCAAACGTTACTCCTGGTGATAGAAATGAAACCCCTTGTCCATGCCCTTCAGCCTGGGCTTGCAGCAGGGTAAGCCCTATTTCTAGAACCGATGGGGTTCCTGTCGGGGGCCGCCCCGCGTTGTGTCCCCCCGTCCCACCGCTGTGGGGTGAGGGGGCGGCTGGTAGTTACCGTGCAGGTCCTTTCCTCCTGGCGGCCGCGGGGCTTCGGTCCTCTGGAAACCTACAAAATTGGGGAAGGGAGGGTGAGGTGAGGAACAAAGACATACAGACAGAAGTGATGCCGGGGAGCAGGACTGGGTGGGGACGAAGCTGAAGTGGAAGCTTTTCTCTGCCCGTTCCCATGTGTTCAGATATGGATGTCCACACCCCGCGGAGGCAGGTGGCTGGTCCGCAGGGCGCTCCGGTCCCTCCCCGCCATCCCACGGCTCTGCAGAGGCCACATTCCCGGGCAGTCAGCCCTCTCCTGTTCTGGCCCCAGGGCTGGGGACACCTAACCCCTGCCCACCGCCCGCCAAAGCCCCCGGGCCTGGAAGAAGGGTGAGCCGAGCTCCAGAGCCGTCAGATGATAACCCTGCCGAGAGCGCTGCGGCAGCTGGAGGATTTCTGAGGGACGCTGCGGCCCCCAGACTGTCACCACCCGCCTTATCCCAGAGGCTGTAGAGGAGGAGACATCGTCCCCCCCTGGCCCCAGGAACAGGAGGATTTTGCTCCTCAAGCCCAGGTGCTGGCAGGGTCCAGCAGCATCTGCTGCAGGGAACAACAGGCGCTGGGATCCTCGGAAGAGCCTGGAGGGGAGAAGGGAGCCTGTCCCCTCCTGGGAGCCTGTCCCCGGGTGCAGGCGAGCTCGGGGACGCGCACCGTGGTGGAGCAGAGCCTCACCTCTGTTGTCCTGACCTCGCAGGCTGGGCAGCCTCCGGGGACCTGCAACAGCAACCCCGGCATGGTTAGCACCCCCACCGCCACCCCTGCCCTGGGGTTAGCACCCCCACCGCCACCCCTGCCCTGGGGTTAGCACCCCCACCGCCACCCCTGCCCTGCCTGGGGGGAGCAGCGTCTCCCCCAGGGCTTCCTGCCTCCCCGCTTCTGCACAGGGAAGGATGCGGCCCCTTCTCCCTCCCACCCTCATCCCGCTCTGCCAGGGGGAACGGAGACCATCCGTCGCTGGTTTTAGCGGCCAGCCCAGCCCAAACCCCCACACCCCACCTTTTCCAAAGGACAACTTCTTGAGGAGCTGCGGGGTGGTGTCCTTGGGATGAATCTCCACTGTCACTTGGGTTCCTACAAAAAAGGACAACAAACTCCCTCAGAAAGGGAAAACTGAGCATCACGTGGAGGAGAAGGGCAGGATTGCCAGCCCAGGCATCGCTGAAGCCAATTCTTAACGTCAGCAAAAGAAGTGGCAGCTCTGGCCTTTGTGAAGGTACCGAAGTGCTTGGCTTTCCTGGGAAAAAACCCCTCACCCTTAAAATAAACTGTACGGTCAGAAAGCTGCTGGTCGCCTCTGGCGTGATTTGTAATTCTTAAAAAAAAATAAAAGCCAGCCTGTTATAGCCTAAGAGGTGATACAGCGGAGCATAAATAAAGCAGAGGTCCTCAGCGAGGATTATGTGGCAGCTTAAAAAACAGGTTTATCACCATATTAAATAGCTCTTGATGGAGATACGGTAAGCAGAGAATCGATTTCTCTCATTGATTTTTCTTGGAATCAAACAGAAAGAGGCTCAGAGCTATGAGAATGGTTTGACTGGTGATAATAAAATCTTTGGCAAGGGCTGTTGCCCGTCAGAGGCAGCGTCCTGGAAGAGCCGTCCGTGGTCCAGCCACGCTCTGCGTGCCGTGATGCTCCAGAGCAACCTCAGGTGGAAACCTTGTGTTTAGAAGTTTAATAGAGAAAAGTACAGGAAAAAAGTTAGGGAGGGTCTTATAAGAATTAACCTGAATGTTTTGAAAGAGACTGCTTTTTTTTTTTTTTTTTGACAAGTATTTCGGAAGGTTTCGCAACCACCGAGGTTCTCTGGAGGACCTCAACGTGCTCCTGGGCTCCCCGATTTAGACCAGGCAGAGGTTACTTTAGAGACTGGAGGTCAAGATGTTAGTGCACCTGGGGGCTGCCTCCTGCAGCTCTATCCAGAGTCTCCCGACATTTGGGTTTTCCCTTGAAAGCCGGCTCTTGGAACCAGCTAATTAGCTAGGAATCTGCACGTTCATCAAAGAAGTTCTTCCTCAGCATTTAACTTTTTAAAAAGTTTTTCATCTCCTGTGATCATGCAGAAAAGTTTGATGTCCTTTAAAGCCCCAAAAGCAGAAGGTAAGAAAAACTGTAAAAATCCCCAAACGAAACCCTTTTAAATCCTGGAGCTTGACTCCAGTTCTGGGTGATTGCAGGTATCAAGGTGTTGAGAGCTGGTTGGTGTATTTTGTCAGTTAATTCCAAGGGAAAATGAAGTCGTTTCTCACAGGGATGATTGTGCAAACGGTATGATTTCCTTATGACTGTATTTTCAGGGGTCTTTTCTTGTTTCTCAAGATTATTTTTTATCTTTGGATTTTTGAGAGTTTTCTCACCAAGTTCCACTTTCTCAGTTTCTCCCCATGAATCAAAATTGTTTGCAAGAAACAAATTTAGCCACAATGACTGTCTTCTGCCAGTAAGTTTAAAAGGCATTTAACAAATAAAAAAAGCAATTCCACAGGAATTTTTCAAAGTGCTATGTCCACTGCTTTAAAAATTAATGGTATGAAATGGCTACTGAGGTTTTTATGACTTTTTTTTTTTTTACCATTTCCAATCAGGACATCCATCAGGAAGAAAGGCTTGCTCTTCTTCTCGCTCTCGGTGGCCAGACCGGTCCTTGGCCAGCGAGTGCTTTGGGGCGCAGCTGGCCCAGCTCCAGCGCAGGGACGGCTCCTTCCAAGGAGCCACCCTACGAAAGGACTTCTGCGACCAGCTAAACTTCTGACAACATTATTTCTTCCAGCCCTCGCACCCTTCCGCCAGTGCTGGAATACCTGACAGCGGCAGGGGTATGTTATTGTCGTGCTTTCTGATTCCATCTGTGCTCTGTCCTGCTGGTCGGGGGGATGGTGGGAACCCGGCTGCTCCAGGACCCACCAACATGCATCCATGCTGAAAGACTCAAGGACCCTCCAGGCTCCCTTGGGACTTTTAATTCTTCATGCTGGAGATAACAAAATGGGCAGGATGGGGCTTTTTTCACCTTTTGGGGTGTTCTGAGTTTATTACAGGAAAAGATTGAGCGGGAGCGCACTGAAGCCCCTGCTCTGAAAAAAACGTTATCCCTTGGGTCGTCACTTACCGGTGTTAGAGCTCGAAGTAACGGCTTGTGTCTGCTCACAGGACTCCCTGGAGACTGGCCGGCCTGGTTGTACAAAGAAAAACATCTCAGCGCCTTGAAGAGAGCGGCGGTGCCTGGCGTGGGGGTGGGTTAAACCTCTGCCTTTGCTCAGCAGCCACCTAAGGAACAACACAAGAAGCCCGACCCTGTTCCCTGTCTTAGAAGCCCAATTGCTCGTGGTCCAGGGGGCAGAGGGATCTGGAGGGATGCTCCAGCCTGGGGAAGGGCTGGAGCAGGCGCTGCTGCTCAGGGTGGGGGGTGTTGGGGTGCCCGGACTGGCGGGTGGGTGTTTGGAGAGGTGAGCGGGAGGGAAGGGCCACGTGGGGAGCTCGGGGGAGATGCCGTCCCAGAGTGGGAGCAAGGTGCGGTTCTCAGCATCTCGTCCCCATCTCCATCTCCCCGCTCGGTGGTGCTGCTGGTCCCAGGCTCCTCGGGGCAGAGGGAGGTTTGGGGAGCGCCTGGGGTGCCCAGGGAATGGCCAGCAGCAAAAGTTCACCAGCCAGGCTGCGCTGACAGCTAGCCAGGGCGCTCAGCAAATGCCAGGCGACGCTGAGCCCAAGCCCCCACCCGGCTCTGCACACTCGGCCCGCGCTGGAGACGGGGTGGACCTTGGCCAGGCCACCGGGGCCATCCCTCGCTCTTTTTAACAAGTGTTGTGGGATCACCGTCCTGCCAGCCACCGGACCCACGCAAGGAGCCTGGTTTTCCCAGCTGGTCCCGAAGGCTGGATACCAGCCGTACCTCACGGTGGTGATGAGGATCAGGCCCGCGAGCAATGGGATTTTGTGGCGCGGCATGGGGCCGCAGCCTGTTTGCCTTGGTGGGGCTGGGGGGAGGCTTATCCAATGCAGTTTGTAAATATTGTGGCCGCAGCAGCTGCTGGGCGGTGTCAGAGGCTTCACCAAGATGCTAACGCGGCTGAGTGAAGGGGAATTCATTAACTCCTGCGGCGCTAGAGGAGCGAGGGCTCTGCCTGCTCCTCCGGCGGCTGAATTCCCTAGTAATCCTCACAGGGCTTTAAATTGTGCCTAAGGTAGAGCTGCAAGGGAAGGTTTCCCATATGCATATAAATACTCCTGCCATTAGTTCGGGGGGGTAAGTGACTGATACCATCCTCTCACTCGTGCTGGAGGCTCCGACTCCTGCTCTGCAGCTCCGGTTGCAGACCCTCTTGAGCCTCACAGAGGAGCAAGAGGGCACTGAATATTAATCTGCTTCCCGGAGTGGAAGCTTTTGTTATCTGCTGTCTAAGACCATCAGAATTGTTAAAAAACCCCCAAACCATCCCGAAGTTGTATCTTGCCATGAAATATTGCTTACGTTCAGCGAGAACCATCCAGCCATGGCTGATTTCAGAGGGGCTTTTGTAGACTGCAATTACTTGCCCTGTGGAAGCAAAGCTCCTGGCTGCTGCAACTAGAATCCACTGTTTGGCACCAAGAGAACTAAGCGTGGTCTTGCTTTCCTTTGCCTTTCTCTGCTAGACACCCCATTAGGCTCACACAACCAGGAGAGCAAGTCGGATGGTCTGATTCCCTTCCCCGGGAGCTTCTCTGTCCTGTGGCATTGCAGCCCTGCAGCCCAGCTGCGTGCAGCCGGGGTAACCCCCGCAGATGTCCCTTATGGACGGTTTGAGGGCAGAGAGGTGAGGAACTGGCAGGGCACCATCCACACCACAGGGCACAATGATGTGGCCATGAGCGGCCACATCATTCATGGAGAGCAATCACTGCCTTGCCCTCAGCCATCTCTGCTCGGGGGAGAGGGGGACTGGACCGGTGGATAGATGGCTCAAAGCCCCAGAGGTTTCCTGCACACCTCGGCCTCTGCTGAAGCTCTGGGAGCTCCACCTGAGCAATGTGGGGCACTGTGTCCCCTGCCATCAGCTGGCTGTGGAACGTGGGAACCCAGGGGCTGGGTGCTCCTGGCACAGCCGAGCTGCGCAGATGGGACCTGCCCTGGCACCCAGGCGCGTCCTGGGCAGAGGGGGGTGCGGAGGGGACGCCTCCTGTGGCACATGGTCCCTACGTGTCTCCGGCGAAGCCCTGCCAAGCGCCGGGAAGGGACGGGTTGTTCCCAGCAGGGTGTTGCTGGCGAGGCACGGATGGGTGCGAAAGGCTTGCAAATGGCTTTCCTGCACTGTGGCTAGTTTATCAGCAGAGCGAGAAGACGACATACCCTTCGGGTCTCTCCCCTGAGGTGGCTGTGATCTGCCGTTTCCATTTCCATCATCCTGCAAACCTGTAACATACAAACCCGAGGTGGGCAGGCTGTCCCTCCTGCAGTGAGCTTCTGGCACTGCCTGGAGGCCAAGCACCCCAAAACCTCTCATGTAACCCATTGTTGCCGCTGAACTTGGAGGCCATCGGGATCTACCTTCCCCGGCTCCTCTGCAGCTTTTGGTGCAGCCCCTGCTGCTAGAGCAGAAAACGCCAGGAGGAAGCGAGTCCAATAGCCCACGTCTGAGTTGCTTCCATAGGGCTTGCTTGTATTTGTGTGGGTGCTGGATGCCCTGATAGATGAAGCATCAACACAACTTCTGCCTTAGCTCTGCCTATCCTGGTTGTCTGAAAATACAGCTTTTCCCCAAGGTTTCAGAGCGGGAATACTCCCTTCTCTCCTCTACTTCTGCAGGGAGGGTCCCCGTGCAGTTGCAGAGCACAGCCTCAGCTTTTTGGAAGATCCCCTGAAGGATAGGAGCTGGGCCAGGGAGACTGTCCCAAACTGTAGCTATAAATGGCTCCGGGCAGTCATCCTTGGAGACAAAGCCCAGACACTGCTTCAAACAAAACAGCTTTACCCCTGCACCCGCTTGTAGTAGGTGCCGGTCTGGGGGGGGGCAAACTGCCCATCTCCCCCCCTGCATCCCGGGCACAGCCCGGGGGGTGCCTCGGGGGCACCGCAGGCCGTGGGGAGGTGCAAAGATGGTCCTCGGAGTCTCGGAGTCGTGTCCGTGTCCGTGTCGCTTCCTCCCACGCCCTGGCTCGCAGGCAGCAGGCGCCCACCAGCACGCAGCAGCGCACCAGCAAGGGCTCTCCTGCACCAGGAGAACCAGGGGGCTTTACCAAAAAGAGTTTGAATTTGGGGGTTTTGCAGCGTGGAAAAGAGGAGAAAGAGAGGGGAGCTGGGGGGGTGGTGGGGGGGAAGCCTAAACCCTGCTCTGGAGCTGCTGCTTTGCCTGGCGGCTTGCATCCCTCCCCTCCCTCGCACCCGGCGTTACCTGCGCTTCGGCCGCCCTCCTTCTGCCTCCCTNTCGCTGGGGGGGGGTTCGCTTCTCGGGGCTGGCAGAAAGCCTTAAAAGGCTTTCTTGCTTGATCCTCTCCCCCCGCAAAACTTACAGGATGCTCAGGAGTACAAATAATAACAACNGCCTCCTCGGGGCGGACGATCAGCAGCAAGTTAATGGTTACTGCGCTGGGATCCGTCTTAAAGTCCATGGTACCCATCAGAGCATGGCCGGGGCGNGAGGGGAGAGGAGGGCTGCGGTGGGGGGAAAAGGGGGCTGGAATCAGGGCATTTGCTGCAGGAGGATCGGCCGTGGCAGGGCTGCTCGGAGTGCGAAGGGACAGGCAGGGTGCAATTCCCAAAGGAGCCCCCCACAAAAAATTAAAATAATCCCCCTCCCTCAGCCCCCATCGGCCTGCCGCCCTGCCTCTCCGGGGTAGCTGGAGGCGGCTAATCGAAAAGGAGAGCCGTGCAAATCCCTGGCTTTCTAGAAACTCCCCCAGCCAACAAAATGGGGGACGAGAAGGGTTACGGTGGGGGCTGGCGGCTGTGCTTGCCTGGCCCCGGCAGCTCGCAGAAAGGGCTGGCAGCGAGACCATGTCTAATTTTACCGCTGGCCCCCATCCCACCCGCGCTGCCAGCCCCGGCCGGCTTGGCCGGTGGTCCCGGGGGAGCGATGGGCACCTGTGGGCTCTCTGGCAGCCTCGGGAAGGGCTGCGGGGGGCAGCGGCTGGTTTCGGGAGCCGGGCACAGTGCCTTGGTGCGGGCGTCGGGAGGGCTCGTCAGGCAAGAGCCTGGGAGCGCTGGGCTCCTTGGGCTGGGGACATTGTTGTCCGGGATGCACAGGCGGGAGCTGGTACTCCTGCCCGGTGTTAGGTTACTCCTGCCTGCAGACACGGGTTTTCCCCGTGGATCTCTATATAAATCCTGTTCCCTCCCAATCTCCTGCCCCTTTTCTGTTCCTGAGCCCCTTCCAAAGCACGGACAGCCGATACGGCCCCGTGCTTGCCTGCAAATCCAGCCCTAAGCGGCTCCTCAGCAGATCCAGAAATAGAGTGCATGGCTGCAGGGGACCTTCCTCCACCCAGCTTTGCTGGTGCACCTTTGCATGGTCCTGCAGCCTCCGTGGCCCCCCAGGATGGTGTCTGCAGCATCCCTGCCAAGGGGGGAGCATCAGGGATGGGACATCGCACGTAGTCCCCAGTAATGCGGGGAGAGTCTGGTGCTGGGGATGGATAATGTTGTTGGGGTCCAGGTGGTGGTTTTGCTCTTTAGTTGGTGTGTTGGAGCGGTTTCGGGTTCAGGGGTAAGGAGCTGGCTGGCGGTGGTTGAGGCGGTGAGGAGGAGGAGGGAGGGACAGATGCAGGCTGAGCCGCGCGGGGCTCTGCCAGGCAGGCTTTCCAAGCCACCTGGGGCTTGCCCGTCTCCGGTTCAGGTCCCCAAGATTTATGGCTGGAGTGACTTTCTAATCACAGTTTTGCCATCTGCCTGTTGGCCTTTAGCATCCCCCCTCTCACCTGTCACCCAGCCCTGCTGCTCCTGCCCGCTCCTGCCTGCTCCTGCCCGCGCCACCGGCAAGGAGCACCCTTTCCTCCCCATTGCCGCAGCCGCTTATCCGAGGTGCAGCCCTTTTTCCTGCGGGTCCCTTCTCCCTCATCTTCCCAGGTGGGACACTCTGATCTCCTGAACGACTCATCGGCACCGCTGAATCCTAATTCTGGTGCCACCCCACAGGTCACACACCAAACTCTGCTCCAGCCAGCGCATCCTTCCACCAGCCCTCTTCTCCCTGCCGCTGCCTCCCATCTGCTGTGATTTCCCTGCACGTCCTGGCCTCGCTCCTCCACCAAAGCAGCTCCTTCCTCCTCCAGGTCTGCTCTTAACCGTGTTCCCCTCCAGCACCAGAAAGGTGATGGCTCAGCGACAACAAGAAGGCGCAAAATCTGGCCGGGGACATTGGTAGAAGCAGGTTTCAGTGGGGCAAGGATGGGGACGTGAGCTGAGCTGGGTGCAGACACCCAGATGAACGGTGCGGTGGCACCAGCTGATGGGTTTCTCCCCCGGCAGCGCTGAGCTGGAGCCTCTGCAGCCGAGCATGTGGAGGTCGCTGCCGGCGCTTTCCTTCCTGGCAGGCTGTAAAAATTAGCAGTGTCTTATTTTATTTCTCCTGCCGGCAGCCCGCAGGCAGCAGCGCTGGAGGCTGGGCACCGCTCGGGACCCCTCTTTTCTCCGTCGGCCTCAGCTGCGCTCAGCCAAAGTGTGTTTCCAGCACAAGGAAAGTGTCTGCAGGAAGTTTCTGCTTCCCTGGGAATAGCGAGAATGGGAATAGGGGGAAGGCAGTTGTTTTTGGAAGGCTTTTTTGCATTTTCTTTTCTTCTAATTTTTTATTCCCCCAAGAAAAGGATACCTCGGGGGCGGAAAGGGAAGGTTTCTCTTCAGGTTGTTATGACGGTGCCGCAAGTCCAAAGGCAAATGCTTTACNGTTTCCATAGCCGTGCGATTGCCTGTGCATCAGGAGCCTGCCATTGGCCTGAGACAAGGTCATGGCCAGCAACATCTGCCTGCGTGCCAGGATATTTTTGAAGCTTAAAAAAAAAAATAATAAATTTACATTTTGAGGAGGGAAAGGAGAAAGCCTTTCGTTGCTGTGTTGATTTTAAAATAAAGGCAGCTCTTTGCATTTGCTGCAGGATTTGAAATGTTCACCCGAGTCCCAGGGAGATGAATTAATGGCCGGAGAACAAGAGAAGCTATCAGAGTGGCATGATTACATGTATTTACCACATGGCTGTCATTTCTCCAGGGGTGATCCGGGCGAGAGAGAGACCGTACAAATGTAGAGCAAGAATTAGGTTATTTGAATCCCATTGGGTAGAAAGGAAAATTGCCGGCTGCGTTCCCCAGGAAAGCGTTTTAACTCTTCCGCAGGTGTTTTGCCTTTGCTGCGGGCCGTGAAGGCTCCAGCAGAAGGTGGGGTGGGGAGATGGCCTGCCCCTGCCGCGCCGGGGGGCGGCTGCTGGGGACCTCGCTCCTGGGTAGGGCTGTGGTTGAGGGTGCCCAGATACTTCTCCGAGAGCCTTGTAGGCACCTGCACCTGGAAAAAGTGCTAGGGCTGCCCTTCTCCTCGGTGCAGAGCCACAGGGCATGTTCTCCTGGCCTGCCCTAGCTGTCCACCCTGGGGGGATGGCTTACACCCCGACGGGACTGAGTCTTCTCCGCCGGCTGGAGAGGAAGCCCAGGCACGTAACTCCAGTGGAGGCAATGTCAGCATCCTCTGGAGATGAAGCCCAGTTAGTTTGGAGCTAACAAGCCCTCGCTGACACCTTTGGTAACTGGCTAATACTCTTTGCTGTAAGACTTTTGCCTTTCATTTGATGCTTACTGGTTCTTGCGTTGCAACAAATAATATCCTTATTTCTCCCACTTGTGCCATCCGTGAAGGCGTTAGCAGTTGTCACCTCCAAGATCGTGTGCCTTCGTGCAGGAGTTTTCCCTCCTTGCTGCTCCTCCTCTACCGGTGGGGCACCGGGGCTGGACGTGCTGCTCCAGGTGGGCATGCCACCCGTTTCTGCCGCCTTCTCCCTGCCCTTCCTCTTGAAGTCCTGGCCCAGCACTAGCTTTGCTTTCTTCGCCCACCACCGAGTGGGTATTTTCACACAACTATCCACAAAGGCTCCCAAGATCTGTCTCCCGATGCAGAATAGCTCATTTGGAGCCCATTATCGTGTGCATGTGCGTATATATTTGGAGTTCGTTGCGTTGTTTTTTTAAATTTTTTTTCCTGGGGATTGCTTTGCATTTGTAGACACTGAATCTCAGCTGCCCTTTTCTCTCTCAATTGCAAGTTAACTTTGGAGCGCCAGGATGCGTTCATGTTGTATAACGCATTACAATTGCACTCTGATGGGTTTTAATCTACTCTTTTGGCTTGCTCGTCCTTTCTTCCTCCCTCCAACAGAGCTGCAAGACGCTGCGCTTATTCTCCTCCCAGTGGCTTCCAAACCACAGATTGCTCAGATGCTCTGTTCATTTTGCAGCTTCTGCTGTGTCAGCAGCTGTGCTTTATGATTTAAGACGGCAGCAGAACTTTCCACTGAACTATAAACCCGTGTATTCAGTTTCCTGGTATCCACACAACCGGGAAGCTAATTGATGGCTGGGATAGTCCTGCGAGGAGAGGTCAGGACGTATTTAGGTTGCAGGGAGACAATGACGGTTGGTGCGGAACTGAAGCGAATGCCACAATCCCAAGGAAGAGCACAGTGGGGGTGATGCTTTGAAGCTGAGTCTACCTGCCCTGGGGAAATAGCTGTCCCCAGGCAGGAGAGCCTCTGGCAGGAGGTGATGCATCCCGGGGGGGATTGCTGGTCCATAGAAGCCAAGCCTGGCTGGCCCCCGGCTAGTGTTAGGGCACAGCAATGGAGAGCGTGTGGGCACTCCTGCCCTGGCTGCCTGCACAGGGGTGCTGGGAGCTGCCATATGATGAGTACGGAGTTGGATGAGGAGCAAAGCTGTGGCTCAGGGAACATTGGGTGACACATCTCTGTGTTCAGAGAGAGGACTGCAAATATTTCTGCAGGTTTCTGCTACTTTCCCTTTTTTCCAGTGAAAAACCACAAAATGATTGCTGCTCTTTGTTTCTTTGTTCCTTGCTGAAGATTCAGCAGACTTTTTGCCAAGGTTTCTTAAAAATGAAAAATAGCAATGTTGATGCCTGGGTGGCCTTGTGTCCTCGGCCACTTCAGGTCACTTTGTCGGGGAGCTCCTGCTCCTCTGGCGCGGTGGCAGCCGGACGGGGCTCTGCCTGCAGCCCTGGCAGCCGAAGGCAGGGCTGCCCCTCTCCCAGGGCTGCTGGGGGAGGGAGAGGGCAGGACATTTGCCACCAAAGGTTGCCAGGGCTGGAGAGCTATGCTGCCTTGTCTGTCCGAGCACGGATCTGCTGACCTTCAGCCTGCTGCTTGGCTTTTCTAGACGAGGAGAGCGATTCTGGCCAGGCTGAGTGCGGTCATTATGGCATTGATCCTTTTACAGTCTTCAAATAACTCATCCTTTGAAGGCAGCGAGGGCAAGTGTGATAGACCCCTTCCCCCTGGCCTTGCTGGGAGGTCAGTGAGGAGCTCTCCTGGCTTCTGCTGGTCGCAGGAAGAGGTTTTGTCCTCTCCCAGCCACCAGGAGACCAGCTCTCAAAAGGGTTTGATCAGCTTTTCCAGGGACAGGCAAAGCCTTTGGATACCCTGCAAAGGGTTTAGGGATCGTTTGTGAAGGTGTCCCGGTAACCTGCATTATGCATTAGCCGTGCCCTTGGGCGACATGCTTTATTGTTAACCACTTACCATAAAATTGCCCTCAGACAAGCTCGATTAATGAGCGGCGCAAAATGCATCTGAGATGGGTAGTACATGTTTTAAGAGACATAGGTGAAGAAATGAGGAAGGGGCTGGCAGAAAGCACGCGACATCTACTTACACCAGAATGAAATGGGAAGGGCGTCTCTCCTCCCCGAGCAGGCTGGCTTTCTCGGCATACCCCTCCTCCGAAATTCTGGCCCTCGTGCTGTGCAAGCCTGGCGGAGATCGTAGAGCTGTTCTTTCCGAGAGTCCTCCACAATACCCAGGCAGGTTTATTTTTTCCCTGGAAGGCTATTTCTGGTCTATTCAGGAGGGAGCCTTGCTCCTTCTAATTAAATAAGCGGCATGTCACTTTCTGGGAGATGCAGAAGGTCCTTTGCTAGACCAAGCCTCGTCTTTTGCATTTTATCAGCATCTCTCTGCTGTGGTGATGAGCAGAGCCCTTCTTGTTGACCCAGTAGACAAATGAGGTATCTCCTCTGCCCAGTCAACCTGGCATTTTCTAATACAATGAGAGACGTAAAGGGAAAGCAAGTTTGGAAAAAATACGTTCAGCTTAATATGAGTTTGAGGGAAAACAGACATTGTAGTAATCAACCCTTCTGGAGTGGCGGTGGCCCTGGGGGGACTAAACCCTCAAACTTTCCTTCCTGAGACACCATAAGAGTTGCTCCTTGGGGGCTTTGTCTGCAGATGGAGAAGCTCCCTGGTTGTGCTTAACTGGAGCTGGAGCTGAAGGACCTGGAGGGTCATTTGGAGGCAAGGCCAGGACACAGTTCTCACCGGGGTTATTTCTTCTTAACCCAAGGTACCAGGATGCTGTGGAAGGAGCTGGATGCTCTGCATGTGGGTTGTGTATTGGATGAGTCCATGACGCAACGGTGGCAACAGAAACAAATAAGCCGCTGACTTAGAGAAGCCATTGAGGAAAATATATCTTGTCTTTGGGATGGTCTGTGTATATTTGCTGCTGGTGGGACATACCGCAGTGTCAGCAGTAAGGGCTGAACAGTTTGAATTTGCAGTGAGGAGTAAACCTGATGTAAACTCTGAACTATTTCTAACAAAATAGGATCTGAGGTGCCCTTGAATGAAGAATCTGGTGCTTGGCAGGACAGAATACGGTGTGATGATGCCAAAAGGAGATGGATAAATTTCATTTAGGGCAAACCAGGCCTGGTTTTGCTGCACAGGGGCAGCAGGAACCAGGAATGCTGCTGACTCCATGTGCTCCTAGGACTAGGAGTGACATGAAGGAGGTCTGCTATGTCCCTCACAACACATGAGGCTGGCTGGCAGGAAGAGTGTCCATAGGGAGGCAGAACTATTTCTTCCACACGTAAACTCGTATTTTTTGGCCAAGGACCAGAAGGTAAGTGCTGTCTGGAGCTGCCCCTTCCTTGCATTATGCTGAGGGCAGCGATGCTGTCCATAGACCAGGAGGCGACGCGTGGGTTTGCTTTATTAAGCTGGCACCAATGGCATTCTCCTTTACCACAACTCCTGCCCTCCTCGAGGGCCGTGCCTCCTCTCAGCCTGACCGCGTTACTGCCATTCCCACCCAAAATGCCACCACCGCAGCCTGTAAGCGGCGTCCCCTTCCCCTGCCACCCCACCATGGGGGATAGCCGGGGTGCTTGCCGGAGATCCAGGCCATTTGCTGTAGCGTGCCAAGCACGGGCTGCCAGCACTTGCTGCCGCTCCCCTCTCCATTCGCTCCAAAACACCAAATATTTTTTGCGCTGGCCAAACCTTTTGCCAGCTTGGAAGGGCGGATTGGCCCATTCCCCAGGTGGAAGCCCCCAGGCGTGCTGCTTCCCCAGCAGCCTGCTAGAGCTTCAGGAGGAACCACATACCCTCTGGGTTCCCATTGCCCTTCCAAAAGGCAGCAGAAGATGAAGCCGACAGCCTGCCGCTCCGACACGGACACTGCGCCTGGCTGGAATGAGCATCCCGGGGTTGCCATGGAGATGCCTGATGGGCATCTCTAACTTTTCAGAGACCTGGCAGGATGCCGAGGCATCCCAAGCTACATTAGCAGCGCTGAAATAGATCCCCTCTGCTCCTGGAGGCCAAAAAGTATTCAGGAAAGACTTCTCCGCCCGGGAGGGAATGAGCTCACCTGTGGAGCTGGGCTGTTTGTCTGGTCCAGTTGCTGCTCCCACCTCCACATGAGCTGTTGGAAATAGGACAAAACGTGATTAGAGTCTTTCCTCGAGCAGCTGACCAAAAATCACATTATGCTTTTCTTTCTGCTCGCCTAGTTTCGGGAAGCTGAGCGCCGAATGGCACGACGCGCATGTGGGTTGTGGATGCACGGCGCTTTACTCAGAGGAGGAGAAAGTTGTTTTGATAAAGAAATGGGGAAAAAGGGGGGAGGAAAGCACAGCCAGTGGCACAGCACATTGGACTGAGTCCTGGAGCCAGACCCAAAGGGTTAAAAGCAACTCAGAAAGCCTGAGAGCCTCCCTCAGGATAGCTCCCGAGCAGACTCCAGTAATGAATTTTCACTTCTGTACTTTCATTATCATTGTTCTTAGCTGGAGATTTACCGTTTGTCCCCCTTAGCTCTGCGGCACATTATTCGTGTCATTGAGACAGTTGCAAGGACAGCGCTGTTCGCTCCGTTTTCCCATCGGAAATGTGCTGGGCCCCATTCCTGCAGGCTCCCGCTACACTGGAGCTTTAGGGGAGGAGGAGAATGTGCATGGACCGTTACCCCAGGAATGATGCTCTGCTCTGCTGTCTCTCTCCCGCTGGCTCCTTCAGATTGCCCAGGGAAGTCCCGGGTTGGCCCCAGTGCTGGAACAGCCACTGTGCTCGGCAAAGCCCGTAATTCAGTTCTTTCAAAGATGAGCTGGTGAAAACCAACCACCTTCCCTTCCCGGTTAGTCCAGGCAGCCACACTTACATCCAGTACAGGCAAGAGTGCCTAGGTCCAGTGCAGCCAGACTGGGTGGGAAGGAGCATCAGCCACTTCACTTCTAGCAAGTTTAGTCTTTTTCTTTTTCTTTTCTTTTTTTTTTCCCCCAGAAATATTTCACTAGGTCATATAAAATATTGACATACTTCTAGAGAAGGTGAAAGAAGAGCAAATTCAGAAGTGGGCTACACCATTGTACTGGCAAAGCTTTGTGGTACCACAGCATCGCTTCCAAATCAAAGACCTTTTTAAATCATTCATGCTGTTTATTAGTTCCCTGGAAATTATGGAGCCAGGGAGGCGACGCTGGTAATTTGCGTATCACTCCCTGATAAACTCATTTGGTGAAAGTTATTTCATTTTCCTCAAGACCCCCAGAAAGTGGCGAAGCAGGAGAGGTAAGGCGGTGTGCCCCACGGACCCAGCCTGCCCAGCCTGCTGTACTTCAGCTGCATTTTTAGACACCAGTGTCGCCTCATCTACTGCCAGTGCCGGTCCCACAGCGGACTTACTGAGCTCGTCGGCTTTGTCTTCGTCTTCGCTTCCACAGCTCGGGCAGAGCCTGCAAGGATAACACCACCGTCAGTTCGCAGTTCTCGGGTGGCCTCCTGGCCCCCCTGGAAGTGGGGAGTTCTCCGTCAAATCTGGGTTTTGCTTCTTTCATGTGGTTTGTCTCACGGGGGAGGCTCTGGGGACAGGCAGGTGGCAGCATCTTCTGCCTTCTCCCTGCCCCACGGCTCGTGGCCACGTCGGGAGCCGGTGCCTTTGGGCTGAGGGCATGTCCCGCTCCCCCAACCTGTGTCCCTGTCTGCTGTGGGATTATCCAAGCAAAAGAAGATCCAACCCACTGTGACCAACCCTGCATAGCTGAGGAAATGAGGTTCAACGGGGAAAAACACTTTACAGAAGAGACAAGGAGTCTTCATCACTCTAAAAGCATTCCTTAAGTAATCATCCATAAAACCCCGGTAAGATAAGGGCTCCTGGGCGTTGCGCTCTGCAGGGGCTGTGCATGATGCACTTGGCTTTTCTTTTCTGCACGTGAACGGTTTCGTGAACGGCTCACGTGAAAGTGAACAGTAAATCCCGGAGCCGTGGGGGTGCCGGCAGAGCTCTGGCTGGCGGCAGTGGCACCCCTGGCCACCGGCAGTCCCGCTGTCGAGCTGCCCATGGCCGCTCCCCTGCGAAACGCCCAACAGCCTTCCCCGCTCGGCCGACAAATGTCAGCGGATTCAAATCGCTGGCGGCGACCGCGGGCAGCCAGCGCTTTGCTCTTTCCATCAGCGCTGGGTCAGATGACAGAACATCCCCCCCCCCCAGGTATTATTATCGTTATTTATTTGTATGGTGGCAGTGCCTAGGAACATCCCCCCCGCGGACCAGGAGCCTTTTGTGCGGCGCAGGCCGTGACACGCACCGCCAGCGGAGGAAATACCGAGTGCCCTTGCAGTAACGCCACCTCCCCACCCTCCTCGTCCCCCTGCTTCCACGACAGCTTGGAGGTAGCATCCAGCCACCGCCATTAATTATTAGATGGGACAACGTGGTGGAGACCTGGCTGCTTCTCGGGGCCGTGTCATAGAGCAGCCTGGGAGCGATCGGCCCCCTCTCATCATGGCTGGTGGGCTAATGCAAGCCGGAGAGCATCTCCGGAGAGCAGGGCTGTGCAAATCGGCCGGTTTGGTTAAAGCAACAGGTCATGAGGGGAAGGAACTCGTTCCCTGGGTTTTGCTCTGTGAGACCAGCTGTCCTGATTAGCTGGCTCCCGTTACAGTGTTTTTCAACTGTACAGAGATGAGCCAAGGACACATGAAGGTAACATGATCCGGGAAGATTCCCCGAGCGCCAGGAAGTTGGAGTGCGACTGCCTGCCGTCCCCTGCCCTGCCTCTCCTCCCTATGGATGTGCGCAGTCCGGCTGCGGGTGAAGTTCAGGGTCTCACATGCTCCCGGCTCCATCAGCGCTCCCGAACCGAGGCATAGCCGAACCTCTGCAGCGCCGGTGCCACGGGCAATCCCGAGACATTGCCTGGAGCGGCTGTTGCACTCAGCAAGAAAACCCCAAAACCAAACAAATGCACTTTACAGGTGATGTTGCAAAACCTCTAATTTGAGGGGGAACCCCCCGAGCGATGCCCACTGCTCATCTCCGCATGGGGCTTCTCTCCTGGCTAAGGCTCTCCGCAGCCAGGCTGCAAGAAGGGGCTCCCCAGCCCGTGTCCCCAGCCCTGTGGGGGCGATGGGTTGTGGCTGTGCCCAGGCATCCCACCGGCTCCTTCTCCCTCCCGGGGAAGGGCTTTCTGCCCCTGCTATGGCATCCTCTCACCCTGTTCCTCCTGCAGCCCTGGCCCCGTGCCCTGCTCTGAGGTTTTCTCTCCTTCGTGCCCTTGTATTAGGAGCAAACACCATCAGCGGATGCTCCCTGGGCCCTCTGGCAGCAGGATGAAGCTGCAACCAGCAAGAGGAGGGAATGATCAGCTGGTGACAAAGCTTCCAAGGGTCTGCCTGAGGTCCTGCCATCCCTCTGCCGCTCAGCTTCGCTCAGGGCTCCTCTCCCACAGCTGCCCCAGCCCAGTGCTCAGGCGGGAGCCGGATCTCATCCGCAGCACATGGAGATGCTGGCGGTACCGCAAGCAGCGATTTTTGGGAGCGTTCAGCGTTAACCCCTGCCACGCCAGCGACCGCTCCAGCTTCGCCCCCGGCTGCGCGGTGCCCTGCCCAGGTGGCAGGGTGGCATCATGTGAGGCAAGGAGCCGGGGGCTGACAGCGGCCCCGGGCCAAGGCGTGATGACCATCTGCTCCGCGCCGTGCCAGGCTGACGGCTGCTGTAAAGAGCGTGCGTGCCGCAGAGCCCCGGGGATCTGTTGGTAACAAGAGCTGAAGGACTTCAGAGAGGAGCTGACTCTGTCTTTTCAGCTCTGCCGTGTGTATATTTAACTGTACGTGCAAACAGGGAGCCCTGGCTGAGGTGGCTGGTCGTTGCTAAGCCGTGCCGGGCCATGCTGAGCTGGCGCCCAGCGTCCCCGCACCTTCGGCTCCATCTAGCCTCGGTGGGATATGGAGCAGCCACATCCCACCGGGCTCACTGGCCAGCGACCAGTGAGGCAGGAGGTCAGGGTTGCTGAACGTGGGCAGGAGGATTTGATGGTTTTCGGTGCCCGTTTGCAATCCGGAGAAGGGGATGTCAGGGGGTGCCTGCCTGCTCCTGGCCAGGAGCCACGGTGTGATGGTGAGAAAGATGAGGGAAAGCAGGAGCGGACCCTGCCCTCTGGCTTACGGGCGCAGCAGCGAGTGCCTCGCTCAGAAATGGGACTTTTATCTAAAATACACACCTGGGCAAGGCAGAGGCAAAGCAGGGATGGGCTTTCGCCCAGTGCTATAGAGCAGCCACCAAACACCTGACTCTACATTTTGATTTCAGCCAACAGAATTAACGCGGTCCGGCGTGAGGCTTTCTCTGAACTCGGTTTTGATTTTTCAAGAAAACGTGTTATCAAAAGCAGAAACGTGGCAAAAGGCTTGAATGAGGACCGCTCGGGTATTGTGTGCCCAGGGACAGCGCGGGGCTGTGCTTTGGGATCTCGGTATTAGCAAATTTTCTAATATTCTGTCTTTGAATCTTCGTCCTCTCCTCTCCTTGTAGCTTGTAAAATGCACAAGGCCATTCCTACCTTGGTGGAAAGGGATTTTCATCGTGAGCCAACTTGGACAAACATCAGGACCTGCTTAATGCTGGTTCTGGCCAGACTGAGCTTCAAAGGGAGATTAATTTCAACCAAGCTTTACAGTCTTTCATGAACTGGCTTAAAAACAAGGGTTACCCAAATGTGTCAACATTGAGAAGAACTGCTTAAAAAGAAATCGACGCTTACGATACCTCAATTTAGGGGACTAGAAATGTAAAAGTGGCAAGAAATGGGTGACGGTGGCTCCCTGCAGCGTTCCCTAAACCTAACAAGGTCTTTTATTTCCATCCCAAAAGTGCAGCGAGAGTCAAAGAAAAAGAAACCTGAATCTAGTTGACTTAAAGGTCACGCGACTTAGTGTCATGATATTTGAGGGCCTTGTGACTTTGTTTTTTAAATGTTAATAGTGCAAGCTCTGCATCGGGAAATTCACTGCCACTAGTTATCAGCTACGGCTCGAATGCTCAGCTTGTTTCTGATCTGCTGTAACAGAGGTTTAATAACAGAGTTATCAAGTTACCTCTAGGAAAGGTCCTTTATACAAGGCCCATGAAAACACGTGAATGGAGAATATTTTCCTTAATTCCTGTAAGATTTCTGACCAGCCCCAAAACTGTTTAGGGTTTTTAAGGATTTTGGGCAGCTAAAGTCACCGTTTCGCCTCTAGTTTTCATCCTCGGGGATCTCAGCACACCTCAGAGAGGTCACCTGAGCTCCTGTCCGCATCTCGGAGACCGAGGACTGAGGGCTGGGGTGAAGCATCCCATGAACCCTCTGCAGAGCTGAAGTAAGAAAGAGGCACATTTCTCTTTCCTACCCGATTTTCTGAGCCTGCCCCCCAGCCCTGAATTTTACCCACATGTCTTCTTGAAGCTGTTGGTTGAAATATTTCATATTTGGTTTACACGTAACGCTGAACGAGCGCACAGGGCAGCTCTTAAAAGGTCAAGTTTATATAAATGTACAATGTGTATGTATAAAGTATATAACTTCAGAATAAATTCTGAACCACTGTAAAACATGGGAAGGTTTTCTTAGGGTAACCCATTTTAGGGCTGGGTCAGAGGGCCCCTGGACACATTATATTTTGTTTGATAAGCTTTTCTGGCCAGGTGTTGCCAGCAAGAAGTCAAAAAGGGGTTGAAATGGTGGGTGCTCGAGCCGTGCCTTGGGCTATCTGACCCCCGCAGGGCTCACAGGCTGCAGAGGCTCATGAGCTTCCACCAAAAGTCCTGCCCTATTATATCGCATATTGCACTGCCCAAAATGACAAAAGATGGTTATGAGGTCACCAAGAAATGTTGTAACTCATCTCAGTGGTGAGATCAGAGCCGCTGTCTGTTTTAATTCTGACACCATAAAGAAGTATTGACCGCTCTTTACAATAAAGGCCCAAGATACAGTAATTCTGCAGGATCTTGGCTCACGGAAACATAATTTTTGTTTTTTCCAGTGAAAGGCCCAGGGGTGTTTCTGAATCAGACTAACAAGCCGGCAGCCTTAATCCTGCCGCAGCACTGGCACAGCTCGGGGGAGCCCAAAATGCAGCCGGGTGCCGAGGGGCCGGGCACAGGTTGCGGCTGCGGGAGCAGCGGCAGGGCTGGCCGTGCCCATCACCGTGGCCTCCCAGCACCCTGTCCTGCCCCTGAGGGACCAGGAGAGGCAGCCCATCGGCGGTGAAGCACCTCTGGTGTCNCTTCTCCAGGCTGACCCCCCCCAGCTCTCTCAGCCTGTCCCCACAGCAGAGGGGCTCCAGCCACCGACCTCTGGCCCTTCCTTGAGCCCTCTCCCATCTCTCCCCTTCCTGGGAATGGCTCCAGCCTGCCATGGGGTGGCTGGCCTGGGTTGTACCTCTGGCTGCTCCATTACCCCGGCGCTGAGTGTGGAGGTGACACTTCTCCTCCTGCCACCGCAGGTGATGCTCGCATGGAGCCGGGGGAACAAACCCCCGGCGTCACATTGTCCCCCCAGCCCCCTTCCCAGGGGCTGTTGGCTTTTACAGTGGATGGGTGTTTCCTTCCCGGAGTCACTCGGCATATAAATGTAAAGGAAGAGCAATCTAATTATGGTGTCAGCAGAAGGACCGTGATTCATGAGGCCGATGACATCACGGGGCCGATGACATCACAGGGCTTTACGCTGCCCGATTGACTTCCTTTTCGGCAGAAATTACCGGGGGTATCAGTTATCTGGGAAAAGGCATCCTCAGTAACGCAGTTACTTCAAAACCAATAGCAGTGATTAAATGTTGCCCTAAATTACTTAGACAAGGTGAATTCTCATTCTTGCACTTAGGATAGAGGGGCAGGTGCTGAGCTGGTGTAAACGCTTCTGCCGGGGAGGGGGAAGCTAGCCCCCGTAACTCAGGGTATTTACACCAGTGGTTCGTAACCTTTAAGGCACACGTGCAGCCAGGAAGCCCCGGCGGTGATTGCCCACATTCTGCCTGGCGCCTGCCAGTCCCTTACCGCCACAAACACCTAATTAATTCCCATGCTTTTAAGGAAATGAAGCCATACAGAAATATGCCACCAGTAACAAATTGCACGGTACTGATGCCACCAATTAATGCTGCAGGAAATAACCCTGTATTTCAGATGCTGAATGGTTTTTTTTCTCCTAAATTAATTTGTCACCGTACAATAAAATAAGGATATTGTCCTGCCTGGATGTTGCTAAATTAACATTCACACATCATCCAAAGTGCTGGAAAGGACCAAAATATAAGGGGCATAGATCTTTATGTTTTTCCCCTCTCATTTTGATGATGCCTGGGAGCAAAGAGCCACATAAGCATGTTGGTCTGCCCTCCCACCAAGGGACTGCGGTGACGGTCCCAGTGCTCCCAGCGCTCCACCAGCACATCTCCCATCCCAGTGCTCCCATACCGCTGATCTGGGGAGACGCTGTNTCCAGTGAAAGGCCCAGGGGTGTTTCTGAATCAGACTAACAAGCCGGCAGCCTTAATCCTGCCGCAGCACTGGCACAGCTCGGGGGAGCCCAAAATGCAGCCGGGTGCCGAGGGGCCGGGCACAGGTTGCGGCTGCGGGAGCAGCGGCAGGGCTGGCCGTGCCCATCACCGTGGCCTCCCAGCACCCTGTCCTGCCCCTGAGGGACCAGGAGAGGCAGCCCATCGGCGGTGAAGCACCTCTGGTGTCAGGTAGGAGCATTCTGCCTTTAAGTTGTTTCATACAGACCTGTGTGTGTATGTATCACAGGATCACAGGATGGTTTGGGTTGGAAGGGACCTTAAAGCCCCCCCAGTGCCCCCCCCGCCCCGGGCCGGGGCACCTCCCCCNTGTGGAGGTGACACTTCTCCTCCTGCCACCGCAGGTGATGCTCGCATGGAGCCGGGGGAACAAACCCCCGGCGTCACATTGTCCCCCCAGCCCCCTTCCCAGGGGCTGTTGGCTTTTACAGTGGATGGGTGTTTCCTTCCCGGAGTCACTCGGCATATAAATGTAAAGGAAGAGCAATCTAATTATGGTGTCAGCAGAAGGACCGTGATTCATGAGGCCGATGACATCACGGGGCCGATGACATCACAGGGCTTTACGCTGCCCGATTGACTTCCTTTTCGGCAGAAATTACCGGGGGTATCAGTTATCTGGGAAAAGGCATCCTCAGTAACGCAGTTACTTCAAAACCAATAGCAGTGATTAAATGTTGCCCTAAATTACTTAGACAAGGTGAATTCTCATTCTTGCACTTAGGATAGAGGGGCAGGTGCTGAGCTGGTGTAAACGCTTCTGCCGGGGAGGGGGAAGCTAGCCCCCGTAACTCAGGGTATTTACACCAGTGGTTCGTAACCTTTAAGGCACACATGCAGCCAGGAAGCCCCGGCGGTGATTGCCCACATTCTGCCTGGTGCCTGCCAGTCCCTTATCGCCACAAACACCTAATTAATTCCCATGCTTTTAAGGAAATGAAGCCATACAGAAATATGCCACCAGTAACAAATTGCACGGTACTGATGCCACCAATTAATGCTGCAGGAAATAACCCTGTATTTCAGATGCTGAATGGTTTTTTTTCTCCTAAATTAATTTGTCACCGTACAATAAAATAAGGATATTGTCCTGCCTGGATGTTGCTAAATTAACATTCACACATCATCCAAAGTGCTGGAAAGGACCAAAATATAAGGGGCATAGATCTTTATGTTTTTCCCCTCTCATTTTGATGATGCCTGGGAGCAAAGAGCCACATAAGCATGTTGGTCTGCCCTCCCACCAAGGGACTGCGGTGACGGTCCCAGTGCTCCCAGCGCTCCACCAGCACATCTCCCATCCCAGTGCTCCCATACCGCTGATCTGGGGAGACGCTGTATACTGCAATATTTCCCCAAAAGCTGCTACGATGGGATCCGTCCCTCAGGCGAGGACCCTGCCAGGTTTGCCGTTACCTCCTGGCCCAGGCGATGCAGCAGCTCCTGATGTTTCCCATGTGGGAGAGGGTGCGAGTGAGACCTCTGGGCTGCGGGGGCTCCGCGAAACAGGTCACCGCTTTGCTTTCCTTAGAGTAGCTGGGATGAGTTATGCCAAAAGGAGGAAATGAGATGAAGTATATGCCCCCTCCGGGGCTGATCTTTGTCCTGGTGAGCCTGACTCACAGCGGCCCCAGGCCAGGCGTGGTACAGACGCAGGGGCGGAGAGGGTTTGCTGTGACTGGAAACTCCCGTGTCAGTGCACTGGTAAATGCCGATGTGTGCAGGTGCCACGGAGCACCGAGAGGCACCAGGGAAACAAGCTGGGGCCGGTTACCTGCTCCTTAATGGAAAGCAAAAGGGAAAGTAGGTTTGCTGGGCGGTGGCACCTGCAGCTCCGCAGGGAGGAGGCGTTTACTGCCATAGGCTGTGGCTGCCCTAAGAGCACTCCCGGGTTATCACCAGGGATTGCCATGCAAACACCCCAGAACTCCTGCTCCAGGAGCGCCGATAAGATTAAAAACCAAATGTATCTTGCTCCAGTCACCAGCCAGGACAGGAGGCAGCACCAGTGCAGCGGGGCTGGCGGGCAGAGCGCAGCCCATCTCGGCGAGGATTAGCTCCAAACCAGCCAGGCTATCGTTGTTGATACTTTGGTCTGTTTATGTATTAATTAGAACCTTTCAAAGTGTGGGATTAAGAAAAAGCAGCAACTCGGGTGTTTGCCGCTCCCGCTGTGTTGCACCGCGGCTCTGATGGGTGCCGGGTGGTGGTCAGCCTGTGAGTCACTGAGCTGGTGCCGGCATCGGAAGGAAAGCACAGGAAGGAGACGGAGCTGTTGGAGCGGGGCCAGAGGAGGCCCCGGAGATGATGGGGGGGCTGGAGCCCCTCTGCTGTGGGGACAGGCTGAGAGAGCTGGGGGGGTCAGCCTGGAAAAGAGAAGGCTCCGGGGAGACCTTCCAGCCCCTTCCAGTCCCTAAAGGGGGCCTGCAGGAAGGATGGGGAGGGCAGCGACAGGATGAGGCAGAATGGTTTTAAACT
>VXBO01011939.1:104191-123184 GCA_013400135.1 Rhinoptilus africanus | reverse complement strand
TTCCAACCCGAACCATTCCATGATTTTATGATCAGTCTTGTAGCGCCATCAGAAACGGTCTCCAGGCCATTGGCCAGGGAAGCATCTCTGGCCAGGAAACAGATGAGACCTAGAACAAAAACTGGGTGTCAAATGAATAATTAGAGGAGCTGGCTGGGTACAACAGCTCTTTCGCAGAGGCTGCTGTGCCCAGGGTGGTGTGGGCAACACTGCAGGCGAGAAGGTCGCATCCCGGTGTGGTGGAGATGGCAGCAGGCACTGCCCATCCAAATGCAGACTAGCTCAGCCAGAGAAATGCAAAATTAAGCCTATTTCTGACCCTACAGAGAGCAAAGGCAGCAACTCTTACGCAGCGTTTCACAAACTGGTGCCGTGTAACTGCTCCTTGAGTCAGATGTGGTAGCGCTTCCCGCCGGCTCTCCCCAGTCTTAATGCCCTGTCCTGCCAAGACATGAAGTTAGTTAAAAAGGTATTTTTCTTTGACCACTACAGACTCTCACTCGGAGAGGACAGCCACCAGCGGAGCGTGTTCTCCGTGGGCTCGCAGCGGCTTGGCTGCCTGGAAGGAGCATTACACAGTGCCGTTGAGGTGATCCACCCGAAACTCCACCTGCCCTAATGGGTAACGAGGAATGGATTTGGTAATGTGGAAAATCTGGGTGTTATTGAGAAGTTAGATCAGGCTCCAACTGGATTAATTCACTGCTGGTAGCTGGAAAAATTAATAAAGTGCAGATCTGTATCAATCTGGGTGGTTTTCTGTAAAGCCATAAAGTATGAACATTATCCATTGAAAACTGTTGGAACAGCAGCGAAGGCTCAGACCCGCAGGAGGCTTTGTGTGCTGGGATGCCGACTGTCACGGTGCACGGGTCGGGAAGGGGCTGGGAGGGATGTCCTGGCATCCAGCCCCTCCGCCGAGGCTGGCTGGACATTTGGCCGTTGTCCCCGTCACCAGCCGGGTCCCTGCTCCTCGTGGCGGTGCCGTTCTCGCCCGAGGAGCGGAGCAGCCTGGCGGGCTGGGCTGCGTGCGCCTTTCCCCTGCTGCCCCGCGCTTTGCCGTGCTGTCCTGAGAGTGCAGATCCGCATTTACATTCCTTTGGGTACCTGAAGCAGCAACATCCCAAATACCACCTTCAAGGATGCGGCTTTCAGAAAATAATTGGTGAATTGAGCTCTGGCTTTGTGACTGCAATGAGCGCGGTGGAAATCTATTAAATGCAATTCTGGGGAACAATTTCCCAGCTTGAACCAGCCCGATGACAGATGAGGTTTGAATTTGGGCTAGAGATTTAAAAAATGCACAAATGGAACTGTGTTTTTTTTTTTTTTGCACCTGGCAAGAGGAAAGCATTCAAAAGTTAAACTGGCCTTGGCTTGTGTTAAGAGGAGTTATCTGTGCTGGCCATAAATCGAACCGGGATGGCTTAATTGCTCATTCGCAGTAAATAAAGCTATAACTGAGATGTCTACTCTATAATATAGAGGGGATCTCCCAGGCTATGGAGGATGATAGCTAGCCAGAGAAATCCATTCGAAGGCTCTTTGGGATCGATAAGCAGTTAAGAGAGCTGCGGGAAGATGACATTGCCTGTCTTTCTGCAGAGACACTCGGAGAGGTGCCGGGCTGTTAAAAGCACGAAGGGCCATGCCTGGGCACGGATCCCTCAGGTTTAAACCAGGGTGGTTTCTATCTGAGTTTCCACTTGGTGTCCAAGTACAGAGAGGTAGGAGCATCCTACGCACCAGAGTAAGTGGCTGGGGACCCATCCGCTTCGGCAGCAGCCCTCCCGCCCTCACCCGGGGATGGTGCTCGAAGCCATGGTGACAGGCTTAGCCACTGGGTTTATTAATATTAGTGAAGTTTATTAATATTAGTGAGGGTTCTGTGGCTCGGTGGGCATCCAAGGCCCCCCCTGGCACTTCCAGCTCATGCCAGTAGCCGGCCCCGGGGCTGGCTAACTTAGGCTGGAGCAAACCCGCTGTCGTGGTGGAGGGAGCGGTTAAGAGGCTTGGAGATGTTTTTTGCCGAAGGCTTCTGAGAGGTGCCATGGCAGGGCAGAGGCTCTGTCCGGGTGCCTAGGAAGGGTCTTTTCCATTCCCAAATATAGTGCTGGTGGGGTGGTTTGTGCTCCCCGCGTTTCGCTAGGTGGGCTGTGCTGTTTCTCCCGCCCCTGGGGCAGTTGGAGCCTGCCGTCAGCCATGTGAAACGTAAAGGGTAGCAACCGGCTCATCCCTCATAATTTACTTTGAAATGCTGTTCTGCAGAAGGAAGATCAATTGCCACTTAGCTTCCAGCTCCTGCCCTGCCAGTCTTTTCAAAGGGAAATAGCACAGCTGCCTTCTAGTCCCACTACTCGTCACCTGGCCCACGTTTAATTATTAATTCCCCCATGCCACGGGGAGCCAGTGGGACTGCAACAGGGGCTGGACCAGGCTGTGTCCCCTCCAGCCCCAAATCCAAATGATATTCAGAAAAGACCAGGAAAACAAACCCCTGTGAAGCAGTCGCTGCTGTGATTCTGAAATGCCAGGGTTTCACCTGGCATCTCTCTCCTCGGGGACAGGCACCTTCCTCGCTGTGGTGTCGCGGGATGCTGGAGTCTGTGGGCGATACCGGACTCCTGCCAGCCTCAGAAGGAGGGAGAAAACCTTTCCATCCTCTGAACTAGGTCCTTTGAGAAAGAGGAAAGTTCTCCCTGATGGTTTCGGAGCACATGCACCCAGTGCCATGGTTTGCCAGCAAATGCCTGGGGAGGTTTGGGGTCAGGCGGTGGCGGGGAAAACGACACGTTGGTGCGAGAAAATGGACAGGCTCACAATCACTTCACAAGGACAGAAAGACGTGAGGCTCACTAGAGCCATTATTTCCAATGACTGATTTGCTCGGCCTTATTTAATTAGCTGTCCTTGAGCCAATCTGCTTAAGTGGCAGCGAGTTTACCCCAATGCAAAGCACAGACTCATAAAACCAGGGCTGGAACAGGCGTCCGGTGCGCCAAGGCACCACCAGCTTTTGCCTTGATTATTTCCCGAAGATACTTGTCTGATCTGGTCTCAGAAATGCTAATAATAATGATTTTTTGGGGGGAGGAAGGTGGGGTACACCCCTGCTAGGTGCTTGTAGATCCAGGCTGTTCAGTCGAGAAGCTTAATGGTGGGATTTGAAATACAAATGAGAAGTGCCCGCAGTAAGCTTGGCTGGGGTTTGGCCATTGAGGTGCCCCAGCAGAAGTATTTTTAATTCTTTTTTGCTGAAATATTATATGCGTTTGAGCAAGTAGTAGTGCCATGTTTCTCCAAAAAAGCTGGGGAAGCTGAACAGGGGAGAAAATTCCGCCCAGCTAACTGCATGCTATAGGGAAGCTGGCTGGGAATTGAGATGTCTGATCCACAGACTGAAATATTGACGCAGGAAAAGCTCGTGCTGTGCCGGCGGAGGGGGAGTGGGATGCCTGGGCTCTGTGCTGCCCGGCTCCCCCCAGGGAGGAAATGAGGAGAGGCTTTCCTGGGTGCATCGCTGGGAGGAGGAGCAGGATCAATATTTAGCCTTTTCTTCTTTTTCTTTCCCTTGAACCTGAAAGAGATTCCATAAAGGATAAGTGCTGAGCAGCTACTAGCCGGAGAGGATGAGTGGAGTTTGGTTCCTGGGGTAGCAGCCCCGCCATGGCAGCGTCTCCTCCGCAGCGGGGAGTCCCCTGAGACATCCCTCCCCATCCCAGCCCTCCAACCTGCCTAAAATTAACCAACAGGCTCTAAAATACTGGGGCGGGGAGGGGGGCATGGATGCGAACCTACTTGATTTCCTCAGAGAGGCTGCAAAACCTCTCCTCCTGGGGAAAAAACACACTTTGCCCTTTGCCTGCAAGGGATATTTCCCCCCTTGTGGTACCCATTAAAATGAAACTTTAACTGTTTAAAATGATCCTGCCCTTACCTCTGTGGCCTTATTTAGCTCTGCACGCTGCCTCGCATCCCGCCCTCCCTCCCCGCGCAGCCTTGGTGCCCTCGGGGCTGCCAGCTGGGTGCCAGCCCTGTCACAGCGGCACGTAGCGTCGTGATGTTGCACATGTACAGGTGGCGTTTCCAAAAGCATCCCTGGGGACGGATGCCTGCATCCCGGGCTGTCAGCGAGGACGGGACTGGCTGTCCCCTGGGAGCATCGGGCTACCATCCCCTGGAATACAAGCCCTTCCCAGCATCGTCCTCCAGAGCTCTCCTGTCAAAATCCCTTCTTTGCCCTCATTCCTCCTCTGCTCTGGCTTTAGGAGTATGTGGTGTTTGGGTTTGTTTTTGCAGAAATAGCAAATGTTGAAATATCCCTGAGTTTGGAGGCATTGCACAGCCACGTGTGGGCTGGCGGGGATGGGAGCTTTCTCCCTGCCCTTGGCCACGCCGTCACACGTGCTGCAGGCACTAAAAAGCCAAGGCAGGGCCATTGCCGAGCCCCGCGGCGGCTCAGGAATAGCTCTCCAAATTCAAGATGTTCTTCGTATTTATTTTTCGGTCTGGCTCCGTTTGCTGACAGCGAACAACCCGTGGCTTTGGGCAGCCAGCGCCTGCGCTACGTATTTTTGTTCATCCGTCCCTCCCTGCCAAGTGCTGAAGTCAGACAACTGGCCCCGGCTGGTGCCAGCTCTGGTTGCTCACACTGGGATTAGCACGTAAACTGGTTCAGTCCCACTGCGGTGGCCGAGAGGGGCCTTCTCTTTTACCCCGCTGGCTGCAGTTGCCTCTGTAAATGATGATAATCTGTTTTGACTTTGCTTCTGACTTTCTCCGAGGGGCCGTTCTAACAAAGGTGGGGTTTTTCCCCCCTGCTTTTTTTGCAGATGTCTTTTCAGCCCGCGTGCACGTGGGAGAACATGAACGCCTCTTGGTCCACTGTGTCTCAGGCTGGCCCCGTGCTCAGTCCCTGGGCTGGACACCTCTTTAGGAGGGATTAAAGGGAAGCATCAGACCTCCAGGGAATCAGGGAGCGATCTCCAAAGCAGTGGGAGCCCTAAAGAATGCAAACCCTCCCCGAGATGGCGAACGCAACTGCACTTACCAGCAAAGCTGTTCTGGGCCGCTCTTTTGCTCGCAGCATTCACCCTCTCCCCGGCACTCTGCAAACAAAATTAAAATGAGCTGAAAAATACAACAATCCAGTATCTTTTAAAAATTGTTAACTAAACGTTGGGCTTCTCAGTTTGCTTAGGGCAATTATGGGTGGATTAGCTGGATGGATGGGGTTGCATTTTGCTTTTTAATCCATGGAAGAATGGGAGCCCGGGCAGGGCAGAATTCCTCCCGGCGTGCTGGAGCGCAGGAGCTGCCCTCAGCCCCGTCCCGATACCACCAGTGTCTGCGCGGCTCAGCCTACCCACGTAGCTCCGTCGTCCTTATCGCTTCTAAAAGCCTCCCCGTTACCTGGCGTCTCTGAGCCGTCCTGGCTCCCGAGAGGCAGAGTATGCTCGGGATGTCTTTTGGCCACCAGGCTCAGCGCCGAGCGGCTCCAGCAAAGCACCCGCCTGCTTCAGCACGTCTGCTCCTTCTCCTCCGCTCTCCGAGCCCTATTTGCGCTTTGGTTTAGCCTAAATGTGTGCCTCCTGGTTGAATTCCTCTACAGACTTCAGTGAGAGGCCCTGAAACGGGAGCTGGGCAGATGATGACAGAAGACAGTAAAACCACTACGGAGATCCTGGGCCACCTCATCAAACCGCAGCAGTTGGTGTAGGGGTATTGATTTCAGCAGAGCTGTGCCAGTTTACACAAGTTAAGGCTTTGACCTAAGTAATTCACCGCAATAAAGATATCCAAATTCTGGAACGCTTCCAGGAAAACCATCTCCTTTGATCTGGTTGGTTATCGATATATACGCATATCGATATATATGCATTAACACCGTCTGGGGCTGTAAAATCCTGTATTTGAGGCAGGTTATAGCTAGATCTCAGCTGCGCTGGGTGGTTACCTGCACAACCTGCCGGGGCGAGGTGTTGTCCTTGATGAGATCCAGCGCTATTCCCAGTCTCCGGTGCACAGGGAAACTTGATCTTTGCTCTTCCAGGGGGGCGTGAGATGCTGGGTTTCTGTGAACCCACTGGTGAGGGGGACCGTTGGGGTGGGAGCGTGGTCATGGTGGTGTCGGGGGAATGTGCAGGCTCGGTCCTGCCCAGCTCCTCATCCTCGGAAAAGCCACGGGAGTGCTGCTCACAAGGAGGGGGCTTGTTTTGGGGTCCGCGCAGAGATGCTGGCTGTGCTGGTCCTGCCTGGGGTCACCGCGGATGCCGTGCCCTTCATCCCCGCACCAGCACCCCGGGAGATGCTCCCGCAGCATGGGCACGGAGTGGGCAGGACCCGGCTGCAGCCTGCGAGTTCCAGGACTGTCCTCTGAAGCTCATCCAGGTTTGTCTGCCAAAAAAATAAAGCCAGATGTAAGGTTTGATATTTCCCATGCTTCAGATGGGTCCCTGCGAACACTGAGCAGGGTGCTCAAAGGCCAGTCGAGCAGGTATGGTTTGCCTCCATGGAATATTACACCTATTTTGGACCTGCCTTCTTGCTACGTTTTCCATAAAGTTCCTTCCCCTTGGAGCAACGCGTCTGCTTAGGTCTAATTTCTTTCAATGGGACTTCAGCATGTGCTCAAGTACTTTGCTGATTTGGGGCCTGAGTCATTAGCTTTACAGTTGATTACTCAAGTGGATTTTAGGTGGGGGAATGGGAATGCTAACATCGAGCCAGAAGAGTTGAGCCAACACTCAGCCTGAAATCCACACCAGCCCCAAAGCCGTAACGCGGTTCCCATCATGACTGTCCATCAGCCCCGGCTCCTGGTGTTGCTTCTCACCACCTCCACCGCCCTGACGGTCCTGCCGGCCGAAGGGAGCATCCGCTACAGCGCCTGGTCTTGGCAGCAGCCTTCCCCTGCTCCATTTAACAGTTTAATGGCGTTTGTCAGCTTTAAAATTACAGTTTCACCCGCAACAGAGGGGCGAACGCCGCAGAGCTGATTGCGTGCGCTAGAGGAGCTGATTACATTCTCGGCGGTTCAGATCATCAGAAATGCAAACAAGCTGGCACTGTAAATATACGTACATTTTTAAGACAACCAGATCAGCAGCGCACACATGCTCGCAGGCCCTCACCAATTACCCAAATTGGTACGTTCCACGCATTGCATCGGCGTATTCGGCTATAATATATCATATAAAAATCAGCGGCTCACAGCTAAGGTTGTCTGTTGTACTGTGGTTCGCAACTTGTTGATTTTTTCCCTTTAAAAGGAAATAAGTAGATTATTTTATACATGCATTTATGAAGTTTGTGAAATTGTAGGTACAGTTTGGGCTGGCGTGTGTCAGCCCCGAGGCTCTGCCCGGCCCCCAGGCAGCAGCGTTGCCCCCATCCCTGTGCTCCGGCAAGCGCTGGCCTGGCTTGCTGGTGGCAAGGGGCAGCAAAGGGTTGTTTTCTTAAAAAAAACAGTGATTGACGGATGAGTTACAGCCGACTGTGGGGGCTTGGATTCTGGCAAAATGTCAACATTCCGCGCAAATGGGGAAAAAAAGCCCGTGTATTTTTGTCCCAGCGCCCCCAGTTCAGTCTAGGCTGCGCGCTGCAGCCTCCGACTGCCAGCCGCGTGGGCTGGAGTGGTAAAAGGGGGGCAAATCCCGTGTTTCACACCGGTGATGGGGCTTGGGCACGCTCTGCAAGTAGGCACGCTGCGGGCTGGGTGCAGGGCACGCTTAATTGTAGCTGAAAAGAGAGGTGTCTCTGCAGGGCATTTCCCCAGGCCAGCACATCTCCCGTTCTTCATCCTTGTTTTCCCAGCTGCAGGCTGGCTGCGGCGAGGGCTGCCCGTGGGGCGGCACAGCGGGGCTCTGCTGGTGGCTTTGGGGCAGCCCTCCGCATCCTTGGCTCTGCGGACAACACCACGCCTGCCAAAAGCCTCCTTGGGAAGGCAGAGGCGGGCAGCCGAGGACTGAGGAAGGCTGGAGATACTTTGGGGGCCTTCTGGTGATGCCCTTGGCCACAAGGGACAATGAAACGTTTAAAAAAATTAACATAAGTTTCAGCGAACATTTTGGTTTTGAGTGCGAGCGATTGTAAAGATTTCCCATATTATTTAGAGAGAGATGAAGGGAACGGACTAAACGTAAGACTGCACAGCCTCAAAAGGGGTCAGTGTTTTGCTTCAGACACACAGAGAACCATGCAGATATCCTGACCTTTGGAAAAAAGCAAACGGACACAAAAATCAGCTAATCTGAATCGAAGGGAGCATTTCGCTGTTGCCAAAGGGGCTGAAAAGCGTCGCTTCACTCAAGCTGTTATCTCTTCTCCCTCTCCCGGGGCTTGTTCTTCGTGTTGTACCGTCTCCGCACCCCGGCGGTGGGAGCGTCGCCCCTGGGATCTGGAGATAACCCCTGCCCCCCGGCCCCACTTCTCCTCTTCGCGTTTGGGATCGCCGCTCTTCTCTGTGCTGGCGTGACCCGAGCGTGTTCGTGGCTCACAGATTAAAGGCCATTTTTTGAGCCTGCGCTAAAACATATTTTACTACGTGTCTTCCTTTTTATATGCATGTGCTTCTCTGATTGACGCAGACACGCACCGCATCCCACCTCGCTCTGTTGTAACTCCCTCTGGGGGTTTTGCAGAGAGCTCATGATGCTGAGGGGGGCTTTGAGCTGCTCCAGTGCCAGGGCTCACAGAATTATAGAATTATAAAATCGCCTAGGTTGGATCGCCTGGGTTGGAAGGGACCTTTCAGATCACCCAGTCCAACCATCAGCCTCACACTCACAAAACCCATCACTAAACCGTATCTCTAAGCACCACGTCTACCCTTCTTTTAAATCCCTCCAGGGATGGTGACTCCACCACTGCCCTGGGCAGCCTCTGCCAATGCTGGACAACCCTTTCAGTGTAAAAATTGTCCCTAATATCCATCCTAAACCTCCCCTGGCACAACTTGAGGCCGTTTCCTCTTGTCCTTGGGAGAAGAGACCGACGTCCCCCCCGGCCACAACCTCCTTTCAGGGAGCTGTAGAGAGCGCGAAGGTCTCCCCTCAGCCTCCTTTTCAGGGGTTTGCCCCCCCAGGGAGACCACTCCTCACCTCCGCGCTGGGCACGGAGCACTTCCCAGCGCAGCGGGGTGACTCCGCGGGCTGCTGAGCTGCCAACAACAACCCACCGAAGTGAGGAGGTGAGAGACGAAAAGGAAATTTGATGAGAGAAAGGAAAGGGCAGGGAGAGGAAAAGGGTGTAGCGCAACGTCCCCAGGAGATGCTTGAAGCTCCTGGAGAGAAAGTGGGAGCAATGCCACAGCTGAGTGCAAGTTGCTGGGTTTTAAGGAGATGCTGATGGATGGCAGCAGTGAAGGTGCTGGAGGAATGTCACGAGCCATCAGCCCAGCCCAACCTCCCTTCCTGCTGCTTTTGAAGCACCTTCCCCAGCTTGGGCAGCCCAGGGGCTCCCCTGTCGCTGGTAGTCTCTGAGAGCTGTCACCCGGGGAGGGAGAGCAGAAGGTGGGGGGACAGGGAGAGGTTTTGCCACTGCCTGTGGGCTGCACCCCAGCCGGGTGCTCCAGCCCAGCTGCAGAGGAGCCCCGTTAGGAGGAAATCATGGCAGCTGAGAGGCGGTCATGGGATAAATAGGGACCCAGGTGCCCTGGCTCTGGCTCACTGCTGTGCTGCTTGGGGTCCCAAGCAGCTCTAGGGCTGTGATGGGGACTGCGTGTGGGAGAAAAGCACCCGCAGTGGGTGAGTGCCCTTGGTTTGGGAAATCCGCGTGCCTGATGGCATTGTATGACACAGGGCTTTTCTGCGTGGAAAATGCCTGAAGGGAACAGCAGGAGCTTTTGCCTTAATGGCTCTGATGGCACCCCTTGCCGTGATGGGGTCTTGAGAAACCCATCGCGCCGGCCCTCTCCCTGTGGGTACCACACTGGGTTTTCCTGGTTGCCTCCCAGCAAAGCCGGTGCCGGCAGGGGCAGAGCTGGCGTGCTGCCGCAGAGATTGAGGTCCCGCGTCAGGCGCTTCAGAGCGGGACGGTGCCCAGGGCGGGCGAGGGCAGGTCTGCCGCCGGCCAGGGCCACCTCCTGGCACCATGGCAGAGGCTGTGGATGGGTAAAGTGCTTATTTTCCCCTCCAGCAAAGTAGGGGCTGCTTGTTCCTTTCACCGGAGCTGTGGCCTGACTTAAGCATCCATCCCTTATCACCCCGAGACTGAGCTGTGTGCCTGAGCTCTCTGGGGGGCTGTGGTATGGGACCAGTTTGGGGGTGGAGGGTAGGTGCAGCTGCTTGCTCGCACAGGGGAACCTGCGTGTCAGCAGCGTGCCAGACCCAATGTCCCACAGCCTCCGCTATGTCAGCGAGCTTTTGGGGTCTTGCAGCCCTCCCTTGATGGGAGAGGAGGGAGAAGCTGGCTGTCCTCTGCCAGTTGTCCTCCGTTTCCCTTCTTTGATCTCCCCAGTCCCAAACTTGTTACCGTTCACCTGCTTCCACTTGCTTTCGGGAGAGGTCTCATATCATAGAATCATGGAATCGCTGAGGTCGGAAGGGACCTTTAAGATCATCAAGTCCAACCATTAACCCCCCCTGACAAAAACCCCTTCTAAACCCTGTCCCTCAGCACCTCATCTCCCCTTTTCTGAAACACCTCCAGGGATGGGGAATCCACCCCCTCCCTGGGCAGCCTCTTCCAATGGTTAATAACCCTTTCAGTGTAAAAATGTTTCCTGATATCCAATCTAAACCTGCCCTGACATAACTTGAACCCGTTTCCTCTTGTCCTATCCCTTGTCCCCAGGGAGAAGAGCTCAGCCCCCATCTCTCTGCACCCTCCTTTCAGGGAATTGTAGAGAGGGATGGGGTCATGAAGGATCCCGTCCTCTTGTTTGTGCTTCTGCCATGAGCCCAGAGCTTTGAAAACACACCTAGAAATGTCATCTAAAAATAATGAGACTAACGATCCTCACCCAAAAGTTAGACTTTTGCTTTGCTTTAGAGCTGGAGGAAAACCATCAATGAAAACCCTCCCATGTGCAGGGAAACTTGTTTCCAGTTGGCAGAGAGCGGGTGGTAGCGCAGGCAGGAGCCCTCATGCCCTGCCACAGCCCCATTCTGGGAGGAAAGTACTCCTTTTTGGTTAATATTTAGCTTCTGGCACACAGCAGAGCTGTGGCTCTCAGGGATGCTGGCCGGTGGCTCTCCTGCCAATGCCCAAGGAAACGTGTTCCTGGGAGGAGCCGTCAGCCTTGTCCTGGCAGAGCTGCTGCCTTTCCCTGCATGGCTGGGGAAAGCAGCAGGATTTTCCCACATTCCTCCTTCGGTATTTACCTTCCTGGAGCAGGGGAGGGAGATGTTTCCCTTTCCTGCTCTGCATCGGGTTATTTTTAACAGGTCTGGATGCAGCCTCTGCCCCGCTTCCCCTCCACACTCGGTAACCCTCCAGTTCACTTGCCTACACTCTTTTTGGCGTCTGGAAATTTTTGTATTTACCAAGAACACTGAGATTTTATGCAGGACCATGTCAGATTCTGTGTAATAAATTTACCAAGTTTTTTTTTTTTTTTACATCACCAGCTGCTCCTGACCTCTGCAAACTCAGTAATGATTTAGCTGTAAAGGCTTTGCTGTAGTGTCCTTCAGATACGAAACAAGAAAATGACATTGGAGGCTGGCAAAGCGAAACGCGGATTCATTCCTGTTACCAGAAATGGGGCTCACTTGTGGACAAATTGGCAAGCAAGCCCTGTAGCTTTTAACTGGGGAAAGCAGGCTTCCGAAATTAATCATTTCCTATTCATGAGGAAGGTCCTGCAGGGAAGGGGAGCAGGGGGGGGCATGTGCCTGGCCCCTGCAAATATTTGTGGTCACCTATGGTATGGAGGGTGCATCTTGTGCCCGGACCGCTGCGTCCTTCCTCACACTGCCCTGCCTTCCTGGCTCCTGGGTGTATTTTTGATGGCAGCTGCTAACGCAGAGCCCCAGCGCTGCCGCTTGCTGACCTCCAGAGGTTGGTGGGAGAAAACCTCGCTCACCCGCATGGCCAGGGGGGATTCGGGGTCCTGGTCCCCAGCCCAGCAACGGCAAAACCGGGGGTCTGGACTCAGCCTAACGCTGCTGTGTGTCGATGAGTGACTGGGGAGAGGAGACGGCTGGCCTGGATGAACCCCAGAGCAGCTCTCTTGGCTCGGGTGCTCCTCAAGGGTTCTCCTCGGATTTGTAGCAGCAAGGAGCCCCGTCTCTGCTCTGAGGGGTCCCCTTGTGCCCCCTGCCCCGCGGCTGGCACCTGCTGCTCGGGCTTGGGGATCCGGGGGGATGCTGAGACTGCAGGAGTGGGGACAGACCTTCCCATAACCTGCGCTCAGGTGCAAAGCTTTCCCTGGGAACAACGGCAAATGCCGCGCTCTGCGGGATGGAGCTGCTGAGCTGCCTCGTCCCAGGGCTCGTGCCCCTGCGCCGGGGATGGGCAGCCTGGAAAGGGGTCTGGGGTCAACCTGGTGACGTATACGGGAGAGATGCCTGCAGAGAGGCAGCATATGTGTCCAGGCTTCATTAGGACAATTTCCTCTGTAATTAACAAAACTGCCTCGCTGCTCCGTTACCCCTTCCTGGTGACGACCATCCCCTTCCCAGGCTGGGCTGCGGTCATCTCAAGTGCAAAGCTGGCAGAGAGGCGGGGGGCATAGGATGCTGCTGGGGTGGAGATCATCCTTTTGCCCCCAATGAAGTGATCTGGTCACAAGTGATGGTCTTACACAAGCTGTTAGAGCAGATGCTTGTTAATTTTTAGAATCACACCTGAATAAATTTCAGGTTTTGGCTGAAAGATCAGAGCTTTTTTTTTACCCCAAAGCAGATTTTTCTATTGGCTTTCTGTAACCAAACCTCGGTATTTTTACATGGAAATTATTTGGTTTTCTTGATGGCTCTTTTAAAACGGAGATACAGGTAACAGTTAAAAGCTTTCTTTGTAGATTGTGATCAAAAGTCTTTGCGGGTTTTGATCAAAAAGCTGTGATTTTTGGTCAAAAAGCTGTTGTCTGTGTTTCCCCTTCCCCCACCTGTATTTCCCTTTCTGCTCTCCTCCCTCCTTCCACTTAGAGGAAAAAAAATAAAATTCCACAGGCTCAATCAGCATCGAAGAGTCACTTATTTAAAAGGAGGAAGAATATTGTGACGTTTGACTGCCTGCTTTGGATTCTGTGAAGGAATTTCATCCCCTCCTGGTTGCCGTGTCTCTGGCATCCCTCCCAGATCTGAACTCTCTGGAGGACGGAGGCAGAATTATCTCTGAGCTTTGCAGCTGCCAGATGTTAACCGACGAAACGGCAGCCTCGCTGCTTCCCTCTTTACTCCGCGTAAACCTCTGCCTGCCTGCCCTGTTTGAAATGCAAAACTTCCTCACATCCCCTCTTGTAGGGTTCTTGATGTCTCTTGCCAATCAAGCCTGACGGAGACTCGCCTCATTCCTTTTCCAGCTACTTGCCGTAAGAATTGCGCTTGAATGTGGCTGTGTGAAGTGCCTGGGCACTGTGAGCTGTGGCGTGGAGGGATGGGAGCTGAGAACGGTGCGGTTATCACATCCCTTGAAGAGAAGTGTCCTCTCCTGCCCGACAGAGCAACGAGACAAAGTCTTCCTCATCGCTGGCGCGAAGCAGAGCTAGGCATGTGCAGGTCACTGGCCTGGTTATGATGGTGTAGACCCAGGATGTGGCGTCTGGGGGTCCTGGCAAGGAGGGGCTGCAGGAAGGGCATCCTGAATATTGTCAACCACCCCTGTGGTCCCCGTCATCCCCGTTCAAAGGGGCCCACGGGCGCTGCTGGGGCGGTTTGAGTGTGTGTCCGGGATATACAAAGGGGTAGCTTTGTAAAGACTTTGTCGAGATGCAGGTTCCTCTTGCAAGCAGTCAAAGGATCAAGGCAAAACTCGCTGGGTGGTGTTTAGTGTCTGTGCAGTGAGGTTGGGGGGGTGCAGCAGCTCCTTCTGCCCTTCACACCCATCCATCTGCGAGGTGGGTGATAAATACAGCAGGCGGGCCACGGTGCCCACAGTGACATTCACTGCTTGTGTATGTGTCTAAGCCTGTGGGTTTGTAGGTTTGAATATTCCTGGTCTTGTTCCCTTTACCTGGGGAAAAACTCGTGTTATTTTGCCCTGGCGAGGCCAGCAGCACCAGGCGCCGTGTGCGAGCTGGCGTGCCGTGCTCTGCGGAAGGGTGCAGGACACGTGCTCTTGCCCTTGAGCGCAATCATCCGTGTAATTACCCTGTGAGTGATAGGTAAGGGGACAAAAAAATTCGTATTACCCTTACGATAGTGTTCATGGGACCATTGATCAAGGTGACAATTGGAAATTCATCATGATGTAGTAGGAAAATTGGGAATTTTCCTGTGCATGAGATGCGAAGCTGATCCAAACCAGACACTGCAGCCAGCTTTTTGCTCTCTAATGGGTAATTTCAGTAGGAAAAACATCCAAATGGGGCCCTGGAGCAGCAGATACGGAGTGGGCTGGACCATTCTCCTTCCTCCCTTCTGCTTTGGATAGACTTGCACCTTAAAAACTTCACGTCTCTTGTTTGCTTCCAGAAGTAGAGCAACAGCTCAGACTGCAACAAGCCAAATGCTGTGATAAAGTGAAACTCCTGCGGCAGGTTCCCTTCCCCACTTTCTTTTTTTTTTTTTCTTTAGAGCTTCCAAAGATAAATTGCATTTTGCTTCAAGATAATGAAATTTCCTTGGAGGAGAGACAGATTTTTCTCTAGCTTTTGCATTCGGGACATGAGAAGAGTTTTTATTTTAAATCTCCGCTGAAAGTGTTTGTCTGTCTACATTTTGCTTTCTTCGCCGTGAATGCTCTGACTTCACAGAGCCAGCGGAGACCCTGAGACGGAGTGTTCCTGTCACTTACGAGAGCTTGTCTTGGCATAAAATTTAATCTTCAGAATTTTTTCATCCTGAAGAAATGAAAGATGAAGCCAGATTAGAAACAGATAAAAAGAAGTCACCCACCCTCCGACAAAGGAGTTTTTGTTTTCCTCTTTTGCGTTTGCCTTTGTTAATCCTCTGCCTTCAAAGGGAACAAAGAGATCCTTCCACCTGGAAAGAGTGGGGGGAAAAAAAGGAAAAACACGGAGCAAGTAGCATGCCTGATCTGTGCTCATGTTGTCCTGCGTCCAGCACGTCTACTGGGACTTGCAACCATCCTGAGACACCCAATTAAAGGGAAAACCCGGGAAACAGAAATTGCAGCATCTATGAAATAAAAGTGATTTTCTTTTGTGCTCCTAAGAGGAGAACTCGCTGGTCTTTACCTTGTCCTGCAGAGAGAGGTTGTCCAGCCGTCCACTGCTGAAGGAGCGGGCGCGTTCCCTGCCTCTGTAGCTGGTGGCAGCGCGGCGCGGAGGAGGCGGCGGGTCCATCGCGTTGTACGACGCCTGGTGTCACACCAGAGCCTGTCTCAATGCCGCTCTCATCTCTTGTTCAATCATGTGTGGTGATTAATACCTTCTCGGGCGCTGAGAGGCTCGAGGCACTTGGCACTTGACTGTCTCCTATTTCTGTACTTAATAAACAGAATATTCCACAAGAAGAACTTGCAATTTATCTTTCGCTGCTGTGCGGGGAGTTACTCCGAGTCCCGGCTCTGACTGCGTCTCTCTTTCGCCCAGGGAATTAATAGACTCTTCCATACCCTAGCTCCCTCTGTTCTCACTCCGGTTGCCAAATTAACCTTCATCTCACCTACTCTTTCTTCGCGTCTCGCTTCAATTTAGTCCTCAAATTGTTCACATGACAAAGGAGCCGTCCTTCCTACGGCTTCTACTTCTGCTCTGATAAGATACCTGAATTTTCTGTGAGCGCCTGGAGAGGAGAATAACATCTCTCCCTCCCTTTAGTTTCCCTAGGGTATTTGCAGTCCAGAAGTCTCCCTGAGGTTATTCCTCCGGGGAGTACAGTAAGCAGTTTGCACTGCACCGTGCCGAGTGACTGAGTTGTGCCCTGAATACACTGAGCGTTTACTGCTGCTAATTAATGTTATTACATCATATTACATTTATTTGGACTCGCAGGAGGGGGTGTGACTGCAGAGGCTGGATGCTGCTCACCAGCATCGCCTGCGCTTACCTGGCTCGCATCTTGCGGCACGCTAGACAAGTCTGAAATGCCGGAAAATTGAAAGAACCTGCTTTTCTTATCAGGGAGAGGATTTATCAGCTCCTCAGGCTTTGACTTCTGGGAGGACGCTGTCGGTGCATGCTTTTTCTCTGCAATTAATGCACAGGCGAGCTGCGAGGAGCAGGCTGCGCCGCCTTGGCAGGATTAGGGATGCGAGAGCGCTGCTGAGGACGGCTTCTGAGCCGTGCGGGGAATCTCCTGCCCTCCCTGCGGGCCTGGCCTCGGCTTAGGAAATAAATGGGGATTGTCGTGGCTGCTTTAGTGCCTGCGCTTGTTCTGGCTAGGGCAGGCTCCCGTGTCCTCTGCTCCATGGGGCTGGCACAGGGGAAGGCTGGTTCGACCTTTCTGCCGCTCCTACGTTAGCGAGTGCCTTGCTGGGGACCTCCTGCCACCAAGGGCACCTTCCCAGCTCTGGGCCAGGCGGTGGCTCTGGTGTAGGATGGGAGCCTCGGTCACGCTCTGATGGTGATGTGGGAGGTGTCAGGCTCCCAGCGATGGAGCTTGTGGCTTCGCAGCCCAAAGGGTTTGGGGTGACCCCCTCCAGAGCCCCCCTCACAGCGTGGTACCCACCACGGCGCACGCACAGGGATGCCTGGTTGGGACTCAGCGTCATGCTTCGGCTCGTCCCTTCACAGCTGGTGCGTTGTGGCAGGGGAGGACGGGGACAGTCCCAGGCTGTGGCACCTTTGGTCCCCAAAGTGGTTTCAAGGGCTTTTTTTGAGGAGGAGATCTGTGCTGCAGTGTATGATAATTCTTCATGTTTTCTTTCGCTGGGATCCTGGATCTTCATCCTCCAGAAAGGGTTTGGCATCGCCTGAAGCATCATCAGAGAACAAAGACAAAGCTGTTAATTAAGACAGAGCTAATTCTGGCAGCCTACTGCCGCCATCTCGACGTGCTGCCGGCTGCATGCCGCGGGAACAGAGGGACCCGGCACGGGGCTGCCGAAAGCCTTCCCGGAGGCTGTTTGTGCTCTTAGCACGCACCCTTCCTGCACGGGTGCCTGGGGGGCAGGACTTGAGGGTACTCCTGGCCCAGAGGGGTGGCTTTGCCTTCTGCAGGGTGCTCGCTGAGAGCCACAGTGTCCTCCTGGAGGTTTGGGGTCTTTGCTGGGAGTTTGGGGTCTTTCCCTCTGCCAGGAGCTGGTGGCAGCTCTGGGGTGTGGGGTCTTGGGGAGAAACAAGGGAGATGAGACCTCGCTGGTGGCCTCCTGGTCCTGCGGTGGGGACCTGGTGATGGATAGGGTGCTGTGGGAGAGGCCTCCCACCCATGGCCAGAGCAAAATGCACCAAAAATCCAGCCGGCTTTAACGTCTCCTTGGTGCTTTCTCCAAAGGGATGCTGGTGGGCATGGTCTCTGTGGCCACTCTGGGGCAGCTGGTGGCCACGATCCCATCAGGTGAGCAACAAAGAGTGCCCCAATGGGACAATGCTGCCGCCTTCCCGCACTCCGGACGGCAACACAGCACAGAGGCTCTTTTGGAGCCGCTTCCTCCACCAGGAGAAGGGAAGTGTTGGTGTTCAGGGACTCGAAGCAAAGGCTGACGGAATAAAAAGCTTTGTGAACAAACACAGCTGGCTTTTACCCAGCGCAGCCAACTCTTTGGCCAGCTGAAAAGAAATCAGAAGAATATTGATGTTTTTGTGGTTTTTTATTTCTTATTATTTTTTTGCCATACAAAAATTGTCAGGCCTTTTTTTTTTTTGGTCAAACGTTAGTTTCTGAATGCAAGTTTTTCAGTTGATAACGATTATTTGAGGGGAAAAAAAACCCCAAACCCAACCATCCGAGGCAGTTCTCTGGATTACTCGCAGGCTCAGCTCTTCGCCTCTTGTATTTTCAAACGATTAACATTTTTTTGCTTTGCACATCATGAATATTCTATACTTGAGCTGTTACTGAGTTGTGCTAGATCAGATAAATAACATGGTGTTGCTTTTGTGGCAGACTGGATAAAGATGCAAATAATACTGACATTTACTTCACAGTTTTCTTTCTGTGATCCTCTGAGTGAGTAAACTGGATTGCTGAGATATTCATGGGAAGGAAATGAAGAAGGGTTGTCAAGATGAAAGCAAATTTCCTTAAAACTTAGCCAGAACGTTCTTGGCAATTTTTTCTGTTATTTGCTCAGCTGAATGGGAGCTGCTTGAAATATATTTTGCACGACCGCAAAAGAAAACTCTTGCTCCCGTGGCACTGCTGAGTAGCGTTTTTTTGGTGCTTTCTTTCACTGAAAAGCTGGTGGTTTCCCTGCGGTCGGTACCTCTGCGGGGCTGCTGCTCCCACCGCCGTAGGGGACATCAGCCCTGACTACAGGCGGGTGACAGTGACCCCAAGGAGCCCTTGCTGCCGTTTTTCACCTCTCTTGGGTCCGTGGGGATGATGGAACCAGTTGGGAGGGAGGGAAGGATGGAGGGATGGATGGGTGGATGGAAGGATGGATGGATGGATGGATGGATGGATGGATGGATGGATGGATGGGTGGATGGAAGGATGGATGGATGGGTGGATAAAAGGATGGATGGAAGGATGGATGGACGGATGGAAGGATGGATGGAAGGATGGATGGATGGATGGGGTCAGCTCTGCAGCGGGAGAAGCAGAGGAGCCGAGGGGGATGCTGAGCCCTGGGAAGGGACACTGGCCCTGGCACGATGCGGTGCGTGGGATGAGGAGGACGGGGCCAGCTCTCCTCCTGGAGGGCTCCTTTCAGTGGTGACACCCTGAGGTGGGTGACATCCCACGGTGGGTGACACCCTGCCCTGCCAAGGGCTCGTGGGCAGGAGGCCATGGCCCCGGGTGTGGGTGGCCATGGGGG
>VXBO01011939.1:54576-99124 GCA_013400135.1 Rhinoptilus africanus | reverse complement strand
TTTTTTTTTTTTTTTTGACGAATTGCTGGTATCACTGACTCATTATGCCTTGCTCAGTCTTCCTCCTTCCTTACCGTTTCCCTCGTGCTTTGGGCTCGGAGATGGAGGTGAAGAAAAGGCAACGTCTCCAAAGGTCCTGCTGGCCCCAAGCTGCAGGTGGCTCATGCCACGCGGGGCTGGAAAACCTGAAAAGGGAGAATTTGTCCCCTGGGATGCATAAATGCGGCTCAGCTCGGGGTGGAGATGGCCGTGGTACGGCTGTCCCTGAATCGGTGGCCATCCAGCTGGAGCCCATCTCGCGAGTGACTTCACCCGCATCTGAATTTCATGTTTGTCTCCTTCCTTAAGGTCTTGATTTATTTTTTGCCTTAATTAAAGCTTTGAATTTCACTTTCCCTGAACGTAGCGCAGCCAAAAGTTGAATAACTTACAGTGCTCTGGTGGCTCGGCTCTGGAAGCCTATTAGAGATGAAAACGAGCACCGGCAATGATGGAGAGATCAGAAAAGCAGCGCTGAAAATGGAAAGCCTGCCTGTTGGGCTGTCGTTATTAGTATTTATTTGACGCTGAAGATGGCCTTGGAGCAGTTAATGCAAATTAGGGCCCTGAAGGAGCTCTGGGAAAGGCAGGGGCTGACAAGGTGGGGTTTGTGATAAATATATTTATTTTCCTGCTCACCATTTCTGTATGGAAGATGGATTTCCCACTATGGAAATGGGATCCCTGTGTTCCCATGTCTGCTGTGGCATGAGCTGCCGTGGGGGTTTGCGTGGTGGCCTCTTGCCCATCCCGGGTGCAGCTCCTGGCGCAGCAGGACAGAGTAAAAACCTTCCACTGGCCCTAAAAAATCAGAAGAAAATATCGAATGTGTTTGTCTGGCTCTGGATGCAGGCCACGGTGCTGAATAATAGATGTTTGTAGCAGAGATGGGTTCCGCAAGCTAAAGAAATACTCAGATTTGGTGAAAAGGGGAAAATAGTACCTTGGGCAAGAGGTAACTGGGTGCTAATCGGGTCAGCAGGGCCTTGGAGGTGCTGGTGCCGTGGGATGAGGCTGATGAAAGGGATGCTCGGAGCAAGGCTGATGCTCGCAGGGTGCTGCGCTGCTCCGTCTGAGATCCAGCCAGCTTGAGGAGGCTTTTTTTAACCTCTCCCAGCTGGGGGAGGTTATAATCATACCCTGGCATGGAAATGGCTTCACGCAGGAGCCCCAGGCTTGTATGGTGTTGCCTGAAGGGTGCCGCAGTGCTCCATTCCCTCTAGAGAGATGCGGTCAGTATAAGCAGCCGTTAAACGGCACAGGGAGGCTGAGTAACTGGTTGGGGTTGGGGGGAGAGAGTGTTTTCCCCAAATATTCATTAGAATTTGAAAGCGCATTCCCATTTGACCTTGTTCTCTTCCTGCAAACGTTCGAGCTATCGAGCGCTGCGCGCATGGGTACCTGCGCAAGGCAAATGTGAAGGGGGGGTGTTTGCTGGGTAGCAATTTGGAGAGGCAGCGGCGGTGTTAGGGAACCAGAGTGCTCATCCCTTACGGAGGTTGCTGGAGCTGCTGTGATGGAGGTGGTGCGGATAACCCACGTGGCAAGAATTCGGATCCAGCGGCGATGGAGAGCACCTTGCAGAGCGGCACTGGGTGGTGGGAATGGCAAATTGTGAATCCAGAGGATATTCAGATGCATCGTGGCCCACGTGTGAATGCAGGGTGGTGCTACCGGCTGAGCCTCTGGCATCCCTCCCCGTGTCCCTTCTTGGCAGAGGTTGGTGCAGGAACAGAAACGTGCGGAAAGGGTTGGAGTGATGTCAGAGCAGCATCAGGAGGGAGCTGGGACCTTGGGTGGCCATGGGACACCAAGTTGGTTATTGCACAGCCCAGCTTTTAGAGGCTAAAAAGACAGTCTTTCCAAAAGCGAGCGGCTTGGGAGCGCGCAGGGGAGGGAGCGGGCAGGGGGCTGATGCAGGCACCACCTGGTAGCAGGTAGAGGTACCACAGCCCTTTTCTTGGGAACAACAAGCAAACTCTTGCCCAAATCAGCCCTATGGCTTTCCAGATAAATGGCAGACATGGATGGGCTCCTTCCTGCACCGTAAATACGATCCCTCCCAGCCACAGCTGACTTTTTTTGGGTTTTTTGGTTTTTTGTTTTTTTTTTTTTCTTTTGGTCACCATCCATTTTCCACAAAGTCACATCATAAGAAATGGTACAAAAAAAATAGGGAATGTGTGTTTGTAGGAGCTAAAGGGTCTTCGCTTTTATTTATTTATTTCCCATAACTTTTGAATTATTAAAGTGCGTTCAGCGGAGATTAACTTTCCCTGCTCAATATTTATTATTGTTTCATTTCCCTGGAAGTTGGAGCTACGAGAGCTTTGATAAATGGACTGAAAGGTTCTGTAGTTTCTCTATAGCTAATCTAAATATCCCTGTATCCTTTGCTGAAAAGCTAATTTGTAATTTCCTATGGTAATGCCGCTTAGTGAATTATAATGATACACAGGGGTCTGCTTTTCCTCCTGGTGCTCTGCCGGGGGAGTAACGCTACCATCAGAAAATGGTGTGAAACCTGGAACCCGGCCATTAGTCCCCTAAATTTTTTGGTCTAATAACAAAAATCCAGATAGCATGTGGACCATATGGTCCGTTTTCTCATGTCTGGGCTGGAAATCATCCGTCTCCCCCTAGTCGGGTTTCTGCAGGAGGGGTGGGAACAGTGTCCGGAGCCGGCAGTGTGTGCCGATGCCACGATCCATCTGGGTTTGCATCCGCAACCGGAGCCCAAAGATGCGCAAAATCCCTGCTTCTGGAAACCTCTCCCACCACCCCAATTATAAACAAGTGTTATCAGTCTTTTGAATAATTGAAGAGGCTTTCTGTTGAATATTTAATTACGATAATATTTGGTTAGCGGGGGTTGTTGGTCTCCTTTTGTGCAATTGAGAATTGCTGCAAGAAAACAACCTGTTAAAAGAAAGTGTTGTTGTCTATGATCATTGATTTTTCTTTTTTTTTTTTTGTTTTTAGCTAATCAGTTACTCAGTTGAAATTGGTTAATGAGCTCAGCTCCATTAAGACTCTTTGGCATTTAAACTTGATGTTTCTAAATAATTATAGTTTTGCCTGCTAAGCCCACAACCCAGGGTGACCTAATTACGATTAAAGCATACGCGCTTTGGTCTGGCTTTAATAAGTTCCTGCTGGGAGCCCCGCGGTGAAAAATCACAGAGGCGACAGTTCAAAGGGGAAGGGGCTCTGCCAAAGGAAGACGGCTTTCCTTCGGCCTCGGCTCTTCCAACCTAAGCCCAGTTTGGGTGGGATGCTCCCAGGGGGAAGAGAGGACCCCTAGAGCATCCCCAGGGTCGGCACCTCCACCCCGTCCACTTTTGGGGCAGGTGAAAGGCAACGGCAAGCGGCTGCCTAGAAAAGGAGAGGGTTAGGAGTAGTTTTAGTTAATGAGTGTTAATTTGCTTGTTTTCTCTTCTAGGTTGTTCCCCTTGATAAGCAGGTGGAGTCCTTTCAAGGACTTTGCAGATGAGGGGCAGAAAAAAATACAGTACTAAGTCTGTCCTGGGTTGGTTTTTTTTTTCCTGCAGTATTAAGTTTATTTATTTAATTATTTTTTAATTTGGAAATAGCCATGCCAAGTAATTAGGGATTAGTAGAGCCTCAGGTAGATGCTTGTTAGTGTAGTGAGAAACGCGTTTAATATCTGGGGAGGCCTCCAGTCGGTGTTGCTGGTGTTTGAAGCTGATTAAGCTTTGATTTGTTACGCAGCCAGTAAAAGCTGGGGCTGGGAATAGGCTGTGGAAATCCTCGCTTTTGGGCTGGTTCCTCCCGTCCTGGATGGAGGCTTTGTCATGACTTGAAATGGTTGTTTCATGATATTTTTCTCCTGAAAAATCCTTCTCGCACCCTGCCCACCTCTCCAATCCGCTGGTACCCTGTGTGCCGCATCCTAGCAGCAATCGGGCACCAAGGTTGGGAGTGTTTGGACCCAACCGGCATCTTCCTTGGATTGCTTTGAAGGGTTTTGATGCCTTTGCCTGGCTCTATATTTATTTTTTTGAGGGGGAGGGCAGCTCGACCCACCGCCCTGGTCTTTGGCAGCACTGGATGCTCTCTGCTCCTGGCTCTGCCATCTCCCGAGAAGCCTCTCCGGTCCTGCAAAGCCCAGGACACATGGCATGTCTGCATCTTTTCCACCTTTTTCCTATTTTCCTTCCCTTTGCAGGGCAGAACATGGCGACACCTTTTTTTGCCCGGCTGTGCATGCCAGTCCCAGGGCAGGTCGCCATCCAGGCTTGTCTCTGGGTGGGGGGATGCTTCTCCTAGAGCCCCCAAACCTGGGAAAACAGGACTGTGGTTTCTGCTTTAGAGCATGGGATCAATCCTCCCGATGGATCCCTGCCGTGGGGTGCTGCGGGAGAGCCAGCAAGCAACATCCAAAATGTTGCCGGCTGGCAAAGCGGGAGGGACCTGAGGCTGGTGGCGTGTCCCGTTTCTCCTGGTGCTCAAACCTCTGCCGCGGGTGGAGGGATGGAGCAGGAAATGGCAACGATTGAAGTTTTATGGAGACCTTTTATTTCTCTTTTTTTTTTTTTTTTTTCCTGCAATCTGAGGCCCGGGATGGGCCTTTGATTACTAGAGACCTCCACTTGCTTCAGCCGCTTCCTTAGCCGCGGGGTCGGAGCCGACTCATTATCATCCTCGCTAGGGTCCTGTTGATATGCGGATAATTGCTTTTTGCTCAAAAGACATTAAATCACCGCGGAAGAGGCGAAGGGGTGTGAATTACATTCTTCCCCCGGAAAAACCAGGAACCCAAGTGAAAGAGCTGAAGAGGGAAGGCCGCCCTGGAGAGGCAGGAGGAGAAGCGGGGTGGCTGCGGGGGTCTGCTCCGTCCTGCTCCGTCCTGCTGGGCAGCCTCTGCCCGCGGCCGGGGGGAGCTGGGGGTACAGCCTGATGTCCGGGGGACAGGCTGGGGGGTGCTGGGAATTAGCTGGGGGCTGGCCTTGGTGGGTGATTGGGCACTTCAACTGTTTTTTTCACCCAACACCTGTAGCTTCNCAGCTCCGTCTCCTTCTGCTGTTGGTGCCCCAGCGCTGGGCGTAGTGTTCCAGGTGATTTCTCCCCCAAGCGGAGCAGAGGGGCAGAATTACCCCCCCTTCTGCTGGCCACAAGTGCCCAAGGAATTAGATTTCCAAATGCCCAAGGATGTGCAGGGATAGAGCAGGAGCAGGTTGCTCTCAGCGTGCTCCGTGAGGCATCAGCGCTGCTTTTCATTTGAAACGAATATGTTTGAAAAGAACAAAATTTGGCTTTTCCAGATTACGGGGGTATTGTCAGAAGTACTTCTTACCACGTCTGTGATGGGTTGAGTCCCTCTGCCTCGCACAGTGTGCCTGCCGTGCCGTCGGGGTTGCTCCATGGGTGTTGATCACCCACGGTGCGTAGCATGGAGATGCCCTCCCTGCACGCCCGCTCCATCCCTGCGCTTCTGCCGTAGTTATTTTTAACACAGTGATGTTGGGTCTCTGCATCCTTTATCAAGTGTTGGGAATTACGGGCACGAGCTGGCTGCGGGCGATCCCGGGACGCCCAGGTCGGCTCCCCAGCCCGGGGGGTTTGGCTGGAGCTGTGCAGAAGCTGGATGAAGACACATGGCCTCTGCTGTCCATGCGTTGTCCCTCACGATGGAATCGCTGGTGGGGATCTAAGTCGTTTGAGCTTCTCAGGCTCTTGACAGAGGCAGCGTGCGGTCACATCTAACGATGTCACTGGGACCAGATACGAAGATGTAAAGTGGTGATTTCTGGCATAATAAAATTGAGCAGGATGAGCTCCATGCTGTGTTTCCTGGGGAGGGATGTGCGTCTCTTTGAGCCACATGCATCGCACCAGGTAACCTTACTCTTGTTCAGTGAAACAGAGAATAGCATCAACTGTGGAGGAATTAAAGGCACCGATTCCTTTTTATTTGGACCCATCTTGGGTAGGGCCCCCCCGAGCTCTGGCCGTTTGCTGGCAATGTCCCCCTGACCCACGGACACTGAAGCCAACCTTGGGGAGGAGATGAGGTGGATGCCGGCTGGCAATGAGCTTTTTGTGTTCAGTATCTTTCCTAAAAATCAGCTTTTATTATCCCTCCTTGTGCCGTGTGTGGGTTATTACCGAAATGGCTGGCACCACTGCGTGCCCGCGGGAGTCTGCTGGGCTGAAAGGCTTGCTCGAAAGCCTGCCGAAGGCTATAAAGAGACACTCATTAACTCCAATAGGCTTTGGCCGAGGCTGGAGAAAATGGGCTTGCTTTGAGAAAGAAGCTGCCCAGAGCACCCTCCGGCTCTGCCTTTGTGTCCCGGCGGTGGGCTTTGCTCGCCAGGGCTGACCGGGGATGGGGAAACCCTTACTTTCACAGGGAACTGTGAAAAAATGGTCCTTAAGGGCCAGCGGGACCCACTTGGTGGCATCCCCGGGGCTCCATGCCTTATCCTGCGCCCCTGATAACCCCCGTGTCTTCTCACCCCCGACCCCACCAGGCTTGGGTGCTCCCAAATACGATCGCTTGAGTCACCAGCCCAGCAGATTTTTGGGGGTGGTTTGCGGCAAACAGCACGTTCCTATTTATTTCTTTAAAGCTTTGCGATGTTCAGGGGAAACTGGGATGTCTTTGGAACATTTAAAGTATTCCTAATAGGTTACCTTGAAAGCTTTCTTCAGTCTTGAATGAATCAAAGTGCAAATGTTTATAATGCAACACCCACATAGGCTGGGAGAGGAATTTTATTAAGGCAGGAGAGTCAGAAAACAATAATAATAAAACATGTTTTATGAAGTTGGCGAGAAACTTATAAACTAGGTGAAGTTTTACAGCATATGAATTTGATACGAGTTGTAAATTTGAATTCCCAAGCCGGTCCTCAGGTCTTGCTCTTTATTACCTGAAATAACATTCTCCACTTTTAATAGCTGGCTGCGGCAGAGCGGGCGCGGTTTTATCTTTCTAAATGATCTGCCGAGCGAGTCTTATAATCAAACTTTCACCCATCCTGGAGACTTCAGCCCTTTCCTCGAGCAGCGCAGCGGCTGTTGCTAATTAGCAAATAGCTGCTATTTGCTTTGCGGTGGCAGGGGGGACCTTGGAAATCCTTACATACATCCCCTCGTCTGGGTTATTTAGATTCTTTTTTTTTTTTTCCAGCAGAAACCACCTTGCTGTCTGATAAGAGCTTTGTTAATACATCATCAAAAAGGGACCAAAAGATGCTCCCGATAAATCAGTGCGTTGCACTAATAACCCACTGTGTTCCCCGGCTCGTGGCGCTGCTGGGAGGTGACATCCTTGTGAGGTGACCGATGGCTTTTTGAGGCGTTTGGGTCTCCATTGCCGTTTTCCCAGCAAGGACTTTTCCTTGGGGTGCAATCCCTGGACTGGTGAGATGCCACTGCCCGAGCCGGCTTTGTCCCCATTCTAAGGGTGGCATTTAATGACGCCCTTCCCTCCCGCTGTGCCCCCGGCTCCTCTCTGCCCCTCGGCTGTCGGCAGCTGGATGTGAAGGAAGCGTGTAAAAATGGTTTGTCAGCCCCCTGTCCTGCCTATGCGCACGCCGGCAGATTACTCCTCTTCAAAAAATATGTGATTACTTAAGTAAAGCATTTTAGCTAATCGCTGGATTATTCCCTTTAAAATGGGAAAGTAATTAGGGATGTTTTTTTAAATAGGCTTCCCACCCTTGGATCTGCTGGGATTAGCGTATGTGGGTGTGTAAATATTTAGTTTCCAAGGATTTTTTTTTTTTTCCTTTCCTCTTCCTTGAAGAAACAGAAAGGCTAAGCAATTGAAATGAGGCAGCAGCTATGCTTGGACACTTTCCCCAGCCTCCAAAATGTAATTGAAATTAAAGATGACCCACAAAGGACAATGGAAGTGAAGTCCTGCTGGCGCCGTGCAGCGGGCCGGCTTGCAGAACGAGGGGTCCCTCTGCTCCTGTTTGAAGAGCAGAGGTTTTGGTGCTGCGATGGTCTGGTGATGGGGAAGGAGTACAGCCCAGGATTGGTCGGAGCTCTGGTTGAGCGCGGGGTGGTGGGCTTCCAGCAGCTGCTCTGGGGGTTGCTTTTGTTAATGCCCTTTAATATTTTCTTCTTGTACAAATATTTCGGAGAGAAACGAAATTCCCGTTCAGTGAAAAATCTCAGCCTGTCCAAGGCGCCTGCCTTACGCGCTGGGGTGAAAAGTGCATCTTTCTGAGGAAACCTCGGGAAGAAGCCTCCTTGCTTCTTCCAAGCCTTCTTCCTCTGCTCACCTGGGGCGATGCCTGGGCATGGGAGGAAGGACCCCCCCCAGGGTTTGCCTGCCTGAGGAAGGGGTGCTGCAGGCGGGTTTGTGCCCAAGGCACTTTTTCCCAAAGCCCAAATAATAGGAGGAGGCAGCTGGGGAACGGCTTCCAAGGCCCAAGTGGGGTGCTGTCTCATCAAGGAGGCCTTTTGCTTGGAGTAAGGCATGGTGGGCTTGGTTGGAACTTCTACCTCTCGCTGCCTGCTAGCCCAGGGGGATTTTTGAGCTCGTTTCCGTTCACAGAGGTCTCCCTTTAACATCCAAACAATTTAGACTTTTTTGCACCAAGGCGCTTTGATGTTTGGATTCAAACCCCTGTCTTGTTTTGAAACTTGTTGCAGTGTTTGATATGTGTTTGCAAAGCTGGGAAGGCAAGTGGAAAGAAGCTGAAATCAGATGCGAAAAATGTAGAAAGATGCAAAAATCGTTTTAACCGAGTGATCTGGTAGAGCTGCAAATTAAAGGAACGGTTGAAACCAATTATTCACGCAGCTCTCCTAGAGATCTGCATCCCTCGAGACTCCCAAAGCCGTTCCTGCAGCCAACAAATACCCTCGCCAAGCCACGGGAGGCCAGAACTTGCATTCCCCATCCATCTAATGAATAAATCCCAAGCCCTAGTGAGGCATCAGAAGAAAACCTGCACAGGGCTGGAGGTCGGGAGCCATCCCTGGGGTGCCGTGTGGCTTTGGTCCCCATCCTGCTGCTGGGAGGTACTTATAAGCTACTCCTTGGGCTGTTGGTGCTTAAAACGTTCATGCACCCACTGTTTCTCTTTCTGGCAGGGGTTATTTGCTGCGGGCATTAGCCCAGGGCTGCCCTTTGGGTGCTTCGATCTTTCTTTCAGAGGTTGCATTTGTGCCATTCAGCTGGAATTGGCAACTTTTGGACTTTTTGTTTGCTTGCCTGCGTGCTGGAAAGCCTTCAGAGGTTGTTTAGGAGGCAAAGGGAGCCTGCACATCTAGATTTTCTTTTTTTTGGTTGTTATTATTATATATTATTATAATTAAAACATATTTTTAGCAGCTGAAATTCGAGCCCGTCTGGGTATTTATACAGCAAGATGTTTTGGATGAGGAATAGGCCAAGACAGTCACGTGGTTGGGGCCAACGTGAAACAAAAGAATCCATTTATTATCCAGGCAGGAAATTTGTTCTTCGGGATGTTGTAGCTGCAGACATAATGATTTCATTTCCTCCGGTTCACCCAGATTAATGGCTTGTGCTCTTTTGTTTGTGTGCCTGTGTTCTTTCTGCCAGGCGGCTTCCCCCCCGGCTCTCCGCCGGCGCGTGCGAACACGTGTGTGCGTGCCCGGGGCCAGGGAGGGGGCCGGGGGGTCTCCAGGTTGGGCTGTTAACAGGCTGCTTGGGTTTTTGGGGAGGAGGGGTGTGCTGTGAGAGATTAGTGAAGGCTGTGAGACCATCTGAGGTGCCCTTCCTGGCGGTGATGGATGTCCTGGTTGCACGTGCATCTCCGGGGGTCTTCTCCTCCTGCGTCTCTGGGGGTTTCCTCCTCCTGCCGTGGTCGCCGGGGCAGCGAGAGGTGTGTTGCTGTGAAGTCGTGATGGGGTGGGGGAGACGAAGAGACAAACGCGAGTGTTGACCTAATGGAAGGAGCATGACTTCTCCTTGGCCATGCTCGAGGGTGTACATGGTTGTTGTCTTTGATGGGAAGCCTGTACCTTTGCACCCTCCCAGGTGTCGCGTTGGGAAAGAGCTCCTGTTCCTAGGGAGCCGCGCTGATGCGCAGGGACGCGGGCATGAGCCGCGTGGCGATGGGTGAGCAGCTCCTTCCTTGCCGGCTGGGCTGGCCGTTCATGCCAGGCAGGTCCAGCCCCTCACAGGGCTGCTGGCCATCTGGAAGGTGGTGGCACTTACACTCCCTCCTCTATAAAAACAACAGGCCCGTCTTTGTGGACACTACAAGATTAGCAGCAGCCTTAATTGCTCCCTTTCTTGCTTTCCGAGTGTTTGGCTTTCGAAAGCGATGTGACAGGCAAACGATGCCTTTGCGTTGCTATTGCCTGAATGGTCCTCGTGAGGTTTTGGCACAGAGCTTTTAATTTACTGTGTGAAGCACGCCTGTGATCTCCTGTTCTGGATTAGTCTGAAGTAGCCTTGTGGAGATGGGAGCGCCCATCTGTGATGTGGAGTTAAATGTGGGGCTGCCTAGAATGCAGGCTGGAGAAGGTTTGGTGACCATCTTCTTGCCCTTGTGCCTGGCTCTTCCTCCTTCCCTCCCTTAGGTGTTTAAATTTAGGGAGGAGAGAGTTTCTGCCACCCCTTCTGGAGGAGGTTTCCCTGCAGGGACATATCTAGCTGAAGGAAGAGCCTCTTGGCCACCCAGGTGCATCTGCCATTGTTGCTGCTATCTTCCCATCTCCTGCGTGCTTCATAGAATCACAGGATGGTTTGGGTTGGAGGCCTTAAAGCCCCCCCAGTGCCCCCCCTGCCCTGGGCAGGGACACCTCCCACCAGCCCAGGCTGCTCCAAGCCCCGTCCAACCTGGCCTTGAACCCCTCCAGGGATGGGGCAGCCACAGCTTCTCTGGGCAACCTGGGACAGGGGCTCACCCCCCTCAGAGTGAAGAATTTGTTCCCAATATCTAATCTGAATCTACCCTCTTCTAGTTTGAAGCCGTTACCCTTTCTTCTGTCGGTAGTCCTGCTTGCATGCAATGATCGCATCTTGCGCGTGTGTTCTCCTGAGCTTTAGTGCCACGAGGGGTGCGTGGGGCTGAAGGTGCGTGCGAGCCCACCGTGTGGAAGCTGTGGAGGAGAGGGGTGGGAGCTCCTTGTGCCCTGGTGAGCAGCAGGCGCTTTCTTCCCACCTGCCCGCCCTCCCAAATCGCTCCCGTGTCACCCAGGTGAGAGAGTTTGTGGGGATGTGACAGCTCCGTTGCACAGACGATGATGAACAGTAATGAGACCCAAAGCACAATGTGCACTTAAAGTGATTTATTTCAGGAAGGAAACCACAATCAGGGAGGATGGGTCAGTGTCATCAGGAGAAGAGGTGGGTATGGAGATGAGCTTAGGGGGAACTTTATCATCCACCAGTGCCGCGTTAAAAATGAGCAGAGCTGACGTTGCATGAAATGGAGCCGTGCCGTCACGCCAGGACCATCCCTCGCCCGTGGTGGACTGTAGGCACCTCCTGGGGGATGGCCGGTGACCCCATTGGAGGTGGTTTGGGTGGAATTTTCCTTGCTTACCTCCCTGTGAACCCATGCTAAAGCTTTTTGGTAAGGTGTCACCCGTGTGCTAGGGCAGCCCTACCTGTGCACTGGGGAAGGGGACTGTCCTGGCAAGGAGGGGAGGAAGAACAGTCCCCAGTCCCCTGAACTGGTCTGGCACAGCTCCCAGCGCGCAGATGGTTGTCCTCATGCTAGAGCCTTTTCCCAGCTTGCTCCCGCGCAGGCGCCGGGGCTGGAGGCAGGGGTGTGCTGGGCGAGCTGGCTGCCAAGTGGCGCCTCCTGCCAGCATCCTCCTCTTCCTCCTCCTCTTCCTCTCCTCACCCGGCCGGTGGGAGCTGTGGCCGCTCAGCAGCTCAACCGGCTGTTGCAGCTTGCAGGAAAAGCTCTGCGTAAGCACAGTCCCCAGCAAAATCCTGTGATTTAAGGTCGACTTAGAGCAGTGCTTGTTTTTCTTGAATACGGATCCTGGTGCGGGGGGACGAGGGGGGATGGAGGACCTGGCGCTGCCCCTGCGTGGGCAGCCGTTTGCCCACTGCTCCTGGCACGCTTTGGGTGATGCACCAAGAGCTTCTGAAGAGAGGGCCTGACCCCCTGCTGTGCACCCCGTTGTGAAGAGCGTCTTCCAAAGGGGTGACTGCAGTCCCTGGTAGCTGTTGGCGCATTCGGGTTGAGCGCGGCCCCGCTGGCCCCTCGGAGCCGGTACGGCGCCTCGCGTGAACGGGCATTTAGAAATCTTGGCAAACACATTTTATTATTTACTCGGCGGACCAGCTGTCATGTGCAGACGTACCTAAAGATGGCTCAGGCTGATAGGAAAATTTTCGGGAGAGGATGCGGGATAGTTACAGATCCTGACTATCAGCTGTTTTGACCAAATCTGAAAGTGGAAAAAGAAAAGAAGAAAGTGAGGGGGTGTGGAGTCTCCCTCTCTGGAGATATTCCAAACCTGCCTGGAGGCGTTCCTGTGCCCCCTGCTCTGGGTGACCTTGTTTTGGCAGGGGGCTGGACTGGAGGATCTCCAGAGGGCCCTGCCAACCTTCACCGTTCTGTGAAAAAGATAAGCTGAGGGAGCCAAGGGATGGGTTTGCAGGGCATTTTGGGAAGCGGCATTTGAATGTGGGGCCAGAGGAAAAAACCCCAATAGGGTCTGCCCACCTCTGCCCTTTCCAAGGGACCTGTTGACTTGGCCGCATCCCCTTTTCCCCCTTTTCCCCCTTCCCCATGCCTGCAGCCTTATGGTGGTGAGGGCCGGGCAGGCACCGGGGTCTTCTGCCAAGACGTCCCCGAGGATGGGATGCAGGCAGAGCCTTCCCCCATCCCGGCTGTGTCCCAGCGGAGGCCTCCCCGTGGCGCCAGCAGCCCTGCGCGCTGCCGCAGCGGCACAGATTTATTTCCCTTTGCCTCTCGCGTTCTTTGCCTCATTTGCACTCACGAGCTGACTCCATATGGTGCAGAAACCGGAGAGACGCTGCTCGGCACGGCGGCCGGCGCCGGGAGGGGAGGCGGTGCGGGGAGCCGCTTGCCGACGAGCTTTTGCAGTTTCTTGCCTTTGAGGTTCAATATTTCCACCTCCTCCCCTCGACGGCTGCGCTCCGGCGGCCGCGGCTGAGCTCGACACCTCCAGCAGCAGCCAGAGCATCCCTGCGTGTTTCCATTCCCGCTCCCCTGCTCTTGCCACCCCCGAGACACCCAGCGCACGAGCCGGGGATCTTCAGAAGGCATCCTCAGACCAGCAATGCTGTGGTTTGGGCCTTATTTACACCTAAAAATAATTGGCCAGCCTCCCTGTAGGCTTCCGTACGTGTTGGATGTACAGGATCGATCTGGCTGGGGTTGTTGTGTGCCGGAGCTGTGCTGGCGAGCTCGCCCCGCGCTCGCTTGTCCAGAGCCGGGCTTTTTCTTTCCAATTCTCTAATTGTGGTGGTGGGGATTCGGTTCCTGGCATAACCGAGCAGTCTGGCTTCGGCTGTCAGCAGGCAGGGGGGTTTGCCGGTGTGAAAAGGGAGGCTTTCCCCCTGAGTTTGGGCATCTGGGGGAAACACCAAGCGCTTGGCTGTGTTGGGAGGAGGTGTGCATGGATGCTGTTCGCTAGCTTCGAGTCCCCCAGTGGAGCTTGCTCGCCGCCGGAGCAGCCTGTCATGTTTGTAGCTCATGCAGAATCCCTTTGACATTTTAAAATAAGATCTAGTAAATAGGAGCTGGACGCTGCCAAGTGCATCTCTCGTAGTGAGGGCTCCTTGACAGCACGGCTGGCGTTTTAGATTTAGGGCTCTCTGAGATGCATGTTTCTGTAGCGAGTGCGAAGCTTTGCTGGAGAACATGGTCCAAGACAGTGACTCATCCTGAATATCTAAAGAAGTGATGGCGTGTGGGGAAATGCAGGATAAATGTTTTGATTTTTAGCGCTTCCCTCATAGGTGGTGCTATCCCGGAATAAGGCAAAATAACTCCAGCGGGGAAGGAGAGCCGCAGGGAGCAGGAGGACAGGTCTGGTGCATTGGTTTGGCAGAGCATATCGTGCCTGCTCCAGCGTTGCCTCTGTGCTGGTGGCCTTGAAGGTTGACTTTATAGCCGAGCACAGTGCAGCCCTAAGACCCACGTGTGCACGCTGCTGGGGACATCCCCCTGCACTCCCACGGGCGAATGTCCTGGACTTATCCAGGCGTGAAGACTGCGCATCCTTCTAATTTATCCCAGCACATGTAATTGTGGATGCTATTGATGGTCATGGCTGCTCTGGCTTCTCAGTTGACTAATTCTGTATTTCGAGGGAGTCCATTTCCAAGGGAGTCCTAGTTGATTAGGAGCCTCATTCCATTATAAGGTTTCCACGGCCCTTGTCTCTGAAATCTCAAACTCTATTTATTTTTTTTCCCCCTTCTCTTTTTGGGGTCCTTTGCTTTCTCATCACATGATGAAGATCAAACCCCTTCTTTACAAGAGCAGAGCTCCCAGCAGAATGCCCTTCTCTCGGGTGAGCTCACTTGCTTCCCTTCACCCTGGCTGGAGGACACCATGTGCAGCCAACACTGCTACATGGCTGTTGACCAAGAAGCAAGCTACAGCAAAGTAGCAGAAAATACAAAGTTGTTGGCATCACTCCCCAACGTTTGGTTTATCCTTGCCATCCCTTAAGGCGCTGTGCTCCTGCTGGGATGGTGTAATGGGTCTGGGGTACTCGATCCTCCTCTCTCACTTGGCTGGTGAGATGGTGGTCCAAGCCAGCTGGTCTCCACCCAAGAAGTCCAGAGGTGTGAGGCTGCTGTGCTCAGCTTGTGCCGAAACCACCGGACTGCGTGACAAGGGACAGAGCATCCTCAGGCTCCTGACTTTCAGCCTTCATCTGCTTTGGTGTGTGCTCCTGGGTGGTGGTAACAGCGGATGGTGAAGATCAGACAATTGCCCCTCCCCAACCTAAGCAATCCCTCATGCAACCCAGACCGTCTCACACCACTTAGCTGGACCTTGAGTTGGAGGGTGCCACTTATCCTGGGCAGCCTGGCAGGCTTTCAGAGGGTAGGGTTATTCGGAAAGCCTCTGCCCGTCCCTGGGTGGCTGAGTTCCTGTTCCACAGCTTCTGGAGGAAGGAATGAGTAACTGCCAACCTTGACATATGGTGGTTTTCAGGGCAGGCTGCGGCGCTCGGTGATGTTTGCTGGCAACCCCGTCTTGAGAACGCAAAGATGAGGATTTAAATGCATAGTGACATTGTTCTGGAAAATGTTCTCCTGAAAGATGCCCTTGTCATCTTGCGGCTCTGGATCGCTCCTCTGGTGGTGGCGTGGTGGAGGAGCTGGGCTCTTGGGATGACTGGCTCTGCCTTGGTGGGACAGAGGGTGGTCATCCAAGTGTTCTCTCAGCCGTTGGTGCTGCTTGAGGTGCTAAACACATCTGTGCCCATCTGTAAATGGAGGTATGGATGTATGGACCTAGGCGAATAGTATGTGTGGATTTTGCATATCTATGGCCTGTGTGCAATTACAAACAGTATGCTATTGGTGACTGACTGTCACTGCGGGAGCAAATATGCTCCTTAGGAAAATACTGGGTTACCTCTAACATGCCACCTTGAGATTTTCCTGTTGGCTACGATGCCCGGTTTGGGCTTGGGGGAGTAAAACTTGTTCCCACATTTTCTAGAATAGGTTTACAGTTTGGAAAACAAAAGGTATTGAAAGCCCTGTTGTCTCAAGTCTCTTATCTTTATATTTGATTTGGTCCCCTCTGTCTTGCCCCCTCCCCGCCTTGTGATGCGTGCGTTTTTTAGTAATTCTCTGTCTTACCCCTCTCTCTTATCTCTCCCTCTGCAGTTCTCTCTCTTTTTCTCTCTAATCCTCTCCCCCCCCTCTGTAATTTATTTGCAGGCAGGTTGTCTCTTTGATTTACTGTACGTCTCCTCGGTAGGATTATGATAAATGGCTTGTATGGCTGCGGCTGAGCTCGTCCAACGCCACGTACCCACGCTGGGTCAAGCTCCTTTGGAGCATGAAAACGCAGGGGAGATGCTGGGGATGGGTCTCCTCTGCAGGGGGGCGGGAGTGCTGGTAAATGGTCATAGAATCATAAAATGATGGTCCAAATCACAGAACGGTGGACCTTACGGTCCAAACTTTGCATCACCTCCTGAACTTTTTCAGCCTGTATTAGGCACGGGGCTCGGCGGAGCAGTTTTCTCTGTGCTCTTCTCTCGCCTGATGCTCTGGGTTTGCCGCGTGTACACGTATGCTTGCAAAAATTCAAGCAGGTATTTTATTGGGCGCTTTCAGGCACATCAACCAGCATATTTCAATTTACTGTATCCTGATATGGATAGTTGTTTGCCGCTTGTAATTAGAGCGTTTCATCCCGCAGTCGCAGCAGGCAGCGGTTTATTGATAAAGTTGTTATATAGTTGCTGAGCAAACACCCCCAAATCTGAGCTTCATTAAGTTATCGCCTGCCCTGCTGCGATGCATCTTCATTGCGCGCTGAAATCCATGCCATTGACGGGAGATCCCAGAGGAGGTCCGGGGCTGTGCTGTGCGGCCGCAGCTTAATGCATCCTGTCACAAATTGACACAGCATGCTCATCCTCGGCCGAGATACTTAAATTCTTCCCCTTCCCAACCAAAAATGCGGGGTTTTTTTGATGACCACAGATCTTCTCATGCTGGCTGGTGGCCGTGGATGGTGGTATCATGGCTGGGAAGTCTCTGCAGAGCGGGCACGGCTGCTCCTCTGCCCCGAGAGGTTCATACAGACCCCAAAGCATCGGCAGTTCCCTTTAAAATCCTGGCAGAAAACGTTTCGCGTTGACTTGTTTCGTTGTTGTTTAGTGCATCCTCTCCCTTCTCCACTGGGTTTGTTATTTGGCGGGTAATTCTTCATAACGAACCCGCGGGAGATTGATGGGGAGAGCTCGTTACGCACTTCCAGAGCAGTTTCACCGTCGTTCTGTAGCAGCAAAATACACCATTAAAGGCAGAGAGCCATGGGAATGATGGGATGTAATTAGTTGTTGCTGTAATATTTTTGATTGAAAGTGTATAGATACTGCAAGCGGCTCTCTCGGAAGCCAGTGCTCTCAGGAAACTGTTAAGAAGAGCAGCGCTTCGCAAGGGGGAGAGGCTGATCCTGCCCTTCCCCTGCCCGCCTTTCCAGCGCCGTAATTGAACCGCTGGGGAGACGTCATGGAATCACAGAATGGTTCGCGTTGGAAGGGACCTTAAAAATCATCTCATTCCAACCCCCCTGCCCTGGGCAGGGACACCTCCCACCAGCCCAGGCTGCTCCAAGCCCCGTCCAACCTGGCCTTGAACCCCTCCAGGGATGGGGCAGCCACAGCTTCTCTGGGCAACCTGGGCCAGGGGATCACCCCCCTCACAGCAAAGGATTTCTGCCTCAGATCTCATCTAAATCTCCCCTCTTCCAGTGTAAAACCCTTCCCCCTCGTCCCATGGCTCCCCTCCCTGATATTCGGGATATATTGAAACCTTGTGTGGGCCAACATGGTCCGCATCTGTGGGATATTGTGGCCAGGAGCATGTTCATGGAGAGCAACCTGGAATTACCCAGGCAACTCCCTGGTGTGTGCTTGAACCCCTTCATCTATGGGGAATCATGGAATCACAGCATTGCTTAGGTTGGGAGGGAGCTTTCAGATCATCGTGTCCAACCACCAACTGAGCACTGACAAAAACCGTCACTAAACCGTATCTCTAGGCGCTATGTCTACCTGTCTTTTAAATCCCTCCAGGGATGGCGACTCCACCACTGCCCTGGGCAGCCTCTGCCAACGCTGGACAACCCTTTCAGTGTAGAAATTTTTCCCAATATCCATCCTAAACCTCCCCTGGCGCAACTTGAGGCCGTTTCCTCTTGTTCCATGGCCTGTTCCTTGGGAGAAGAGCCCGACCCCCCCTGGCTCCCCCCTCCTTTCAGGGAGCTGCAGAGAGCGAGAAGGTCTCCCCTCAGCCTCCTTCTCTCCAGGCTGAACACCCCCAGCTCCCTCAGCCGCTCCTCACAGGACTCCTGCTCCAGACCCCTCACCAGCTCCGTTGCCCTTCTCTGGACACGCTCCAGCCCCTCAGTGTCTTTCTTGGGGTGAGGGGCCCAAAACTGGACACAGCGCTTGGGGTGAGAATTCAGTTCAAATTATTCCCCTGGCACCTGAGGGGCTTCCTTTCCACTGACGTGGAGAGGCGTGATGTGAACCACGAGCGTGGAGGTAGCCGTGATGGAAGCCACAGTGCAATTTGGGCTCGGCTTGACGTCCCGACAGCCGCGGGAAGGCAGGGCTCCTGGCATCGTGGCGGTTAATGCTGTTTAGCACTAGTCTTTGTAATAAAGCGCCTTGGCTCCGTTTCTCTATTGTTCCCTTTCTCTGGTAATGTCACCAAACTTGGACAGAAGCTTCCCAAGCTGTGCGTTTGCCTTAGGCTGATTTTTGCAGAAGCTCTCAGGAGAGAAAGAGAGGGTAGAAAGCAAGCTGGGCGTTTGTGAGCATGAAACGGAGGGGACAATATGGTGCTTGGCTTATGAAGATCAGTCTTGCTTTTGTTGCCCTTCAGAAAGTCACGCTGCGGGGCTGGGGCTGCCCGGGGGACGTGCCACGGGGCTGGACCGTGCACGGACCTGTCGGTGCTTCCTTTGGGCACATGGGGGTGAGTCTCTGAATGTCCCACCCGTGGAGCATCCTCTGCCCCTCCGGACCTCAGCCTTGAGCCCCCCAGGGCTACGCGTGCCCTGCCCCCCGCCTCCCCTCTCCCTCCGAGGGTTCAGCCACTGACACGCACCTCTCCGCTCCCTGTGCATCTCGGGGGGGCTTATTTCCAGCAGCTGGCATCCTTTCCAAATCTCCCTCAACCCATCTGTTGTTATCAAGCCTCCTCTCTCCTTATTTTGCTTAACTTCTATCTTTTTTTCCTCCTGGTCGTCTTAGACATGCCTGCGTCTCCCTGCATATGCCCAAGCATTTGCTTTCGAGTGCCTTAGGCTGGTTCCTGCTGTTACCTTCTTGCAGGAGCGAGAGCTCCTGCTTCTTGCTTTGGGAGAGGGACCCTGTCTCCGAGGCACCTCCTGAGGGGTGCAGCGCTCCTAGAAGTTTCTTCGTGGCCTCCCTGAGCAGAAAACTTGTTGTCGTATCTCTCTCTCTCCAGATGACAAGGTCACGATGCGACCAAGTTGGGTTGGGCTCCTTGCCTCCGTCTCTCTGCCTGTAGCCAGACCCTGCTCCCTGCCAAGGAGAAGTCACACCTTCTCACCGCGTGATGGGCAGGAGCCTTGCACGCTGGGGGGGTCTGAAGTACAGCTCCACTTCAGTTTCAGGTAGTTCAGAAAGGCTTAAAACTTGTTGGGGAAGGGTGGTTGGCAAGGTGGCATCAGCTGGTGTGAAATGAAGGCTCCTGCAGCTACTCTCGTCCCAGATAACTTATTTGCCCCCCTGCCGCTTGATGCACCCCTCTGAGCTGCAGCTTGTCCCGCTGCAGGCATCGGCGGCGGCCGCATCTCGCCCTGGTTTGCCCGGGAGGGTGCGGGGAGGCCGGGGCAGCAGCGAGTCCTCCCCGCCTGGATCACAGATGGATGCGCCGCTCGGCAGCGAGGATGCTGGTGCATTCTAATTGCTGGCATCTTTACTCGTTACGAGTGTAATTGTGAGTAGACGTTTGTTTTTGTATTGATAATTAGGGACTGGAACAGATGGTGAAGGCTTAGTTTAAAGTAATGTGTCCATTAAAGAAAATCTACTGTATACAGCTGAAGATTCTTCACTCTGAGAGCTCAGCTCGCCGTAGCAGAGCTCATCTTCTCACTAACGAGGGCTTCGGCCGTCACAGCCTGGTCAGCTGCCTTCGGTGGAGGCTCAGGTCGTGAAGACTCCTCCGAGCGAGCGCATCGAGCTCCCTCCCGGGCAGAGCATCCCCCGTTGTGCCCAGATGCAGGGGGTCGGGCGTGGAATTTGCCGCTGGAGGAGCAGTACCTTGGGCGGGTGAGGGGAGGGTGGCATCTTGCTGGGCGCTGAGTCTGCCCGCGGCAGGGTGGAGGCGCAGGCGCTGCTGGACAGGCGGCAAGTGGTTCACCTGACGTGGCTACCGATGCTCTGCTGGACGTAGGAGGTGGTGGGGAGAGGATGTCCCCCTTGGGGGGCTGCCCAGGCTGGGGGATCACANAGAGGGGGAGGATGACCTCCCTCGACCCGCTGGCCACACTCTGCTTGATGCCCCCCAAGATGCCACTGGCCTTCTTGGCCACCAGGGCCCATCGCTGGCTCATGCCCATCCTGTTGTCCCCCAGGACTCCCAGGTCCCTTTCCTCAGAGCTGCTCTCCAGCAGGTCACCCCCACCCTGTCCTGGTGCAGGGGGTTATTCCTCCCCAGGGGCAGCACCCGACACTTGCCCTTATTGAATTCCATGAGGTTCCTCTCCGCCCAGCTCTCCAGCCTGTCCAGGTCTCTCTGGATGGCGGCACAGCCTTCCGGGGTGTCAGCCACCCCTCCCAGCTTTGTGTCATCAGCTGGATGAGTGCACCTCACCCAGCAGGACCCCCCTGCCCCAGGCAGGGCCCTGGTTAATTAATACAGATAACGAGGGCTGGTCAGGGCAGGCAAGAGGAGCGCGGGGGGAGAGGTGCGAGGTGTCCATGTGGCTTCTCTGCTGATTAGCGATGCTCAGGTGCTGGTCCATGGGAATCCCTTCATTAGGAGGCAGATTTTACTGCCTGTCCCTCCTTTACCTGTTCCCAAGTGATGGATGGCTGGGAGGGGTGACCCCTGCGTCCCCGCCACCAGCAGCAGCCCAGAGATGGAGACATGAGTGCTGGGTATCCCCCCTTTCTCCTGGATCTTGGGGCACCGGCGTCTGCAAAGTACCCCCTTGCTGGAGGAGGGTGCGTGGCAGAGCCGTAGCCCCCAGCTGCCTGGCCATAAATGTCCCTGGGGGATTTCCCTCGGGGTCACGGCGTCACTCGTACATCCCAGAAAATGAAGTAAAGTCCAAGATTTCCTCCAAGAGGAAACAGCGGAGGTCAATGGGAAGTTGCTCAGCCAAGTCCTTCTGGTGCCAGGACCTCTGCAGGCACGGGGTTTGGGTGAGCTCAGCAGGAATTTAAGCTGACGGGGGGGATTTAAGTATTTAATTTTATTTTATTTAAAACAAACCAACCAAACTATTTCCCCACGTTGTGGCTCCTCTTGTATACGGTGGTGTCCTTGGGGCAGGAGGTGGTGTGTAGAGGGTCAGGCTTTTAGTAATGGCTCTCAGGAGGAGATGGCTCTCCTCTTTGTCCTTTGGTTTGGAATTCCTTTAGAAACATCTGGAGTGTGAGCTGGGCATCTGTGGGAGAAACTTTGCGAGCGCGACCTCCTCAGCCACAGGCCACGCAGTCCCCCTCTGACGGGAAACCTCCAGAGTGAAAGCTTCTCTGTGGTTCTTTTCAATTTATTCATTAATTTCTCCATTTAATTAGTCAGTTTGAAGCCTCCTGCTTCGGGAGCTGCTGTGTGCCGCGGTGGCATTGCTGCCGTGCCTTCCCGCTTTGTTTCCGAAGCGTTGGAGCCTCTGGGGAGGAACAGAAGAGGAGGGAAGGGGTGAGATTTTGGGAGGGGACGCCGAGCTGCTGGGAGGGATCCCGGTGGATGCCACCTTGGAGCAGAGCTGGTCCTGGCATGCTGTACTTTATCAAAAGTGCATTCCTCTGTCATTGCCCCGCTTAAACAAACAAACCCAAAAGCCGCCTGGGGAAGGGCGCTGTGTGTGGAACAGGCCGGGAGATGATGGAGCGTAAATCCTTCCTGAATAAATCCTTGCCAGGAGGGTTTTTCCTCTAGCTGAGCGTGTCCTTATTTTCTGGGGAGGGTGGGTGAGCCAGGTCCTGGTCGCAGCCCCGCAGCGCTCCCCCATCACCCCGGGCTCCGCTGCCTCAGTTTCCCCTGCGTGGCACAAGGACACCCCATTTGCTGCAGGAAGAAACACCAAGCGTTTTAGGGGCTCTCGGAGCATCCTTTCCTCCTGGCCCTGCCGGGAGGAGGGACTGGGAGATGTTTGCAAGGCCTTTCACTTCCACCTTTGCGACGATTTATACAGGGGCACGTCTGCCGGCTTGTTTGGAGGGCGGTGGGGAGGATTAATGACCGCTTAAGGAGGCGCGGGTGGGCTGGCGAGGGAAGGAGAGCTCGGTGGCGGTGGGAAGGCGGAGGGAGCAGAAACCCGCCGGGGGTGTGGAGCAGGAGCCCCCAGCGCCGCTGGGGCCTGGGGAGGATTTGCAGGCGGGACGTGTCGTCTTTAGCTGCCTTCTGCCAAAAGGAGGGGGTGAAGCTGCAGACGGGGACGTGCTGCGGCGGCGGGAAGGCCACCACGCTCTTCTGTTCCCTGCAGGGAGCAGGGGGGAAACGTCTCCTTTCTGAGGACACCGTGAGCAGGAACGGCNTTGCCCAGAGAAGCTGTGGCTGCCCCATCCCTGGAGGGGTTCAAGGCCAGGTTGGACAGGGCTTGGAGCAGCCTGGGCTGGTGGGAGGTGTCCCTGCCCAGGGCAGGGGGGGCACTGGGTGGTCTCTAAGGCCCCTCCAACCCCAACCATCCTGTGATTCTGTGAATGGGCTGGCACCATGCAAAGCACCGCGCCAGGCAGGGGTGCAGGGGGCCACGGGCACTGAAGCCCCCCTGGCAGTGCCGCAGCAGCCTCCCGGGAGGCGCTGGGGGTGCAGGAGCTTTGGCAGCTCCCCAAGTGCCTTTTCTCCCCCTGTCTCGGGGGGTGCCCGGCTCTCCCCGCTTGGGTGACCCCGCTCGCCTTGCCAGGAGCCAGGCCGGGATTTCAGGAGCAAGGAAAGTTTATCACTCGCAGGAGGGTGGGGAGCTCCCGGTCACGCTCCCCCGGCTTCCCATCCTGCAGCAGCCGGCAAAAGGAGCGGTGGGAAGATTAATAGGAGTTTCATTTCCCACTTGCGATTAATGGAGCGGGCGCGGAGAGATTAAAAGCAGCAGTCCGGCGGCAGTTCATGTTCCTGGGCTGAGTTTTCTTTCCTGACCTTTATTTCTCCGGTTGCACCCCTTTTCCTGGTGCTGCAAAGCTGCCGTCAGTCCCTGGGACCACGGGGGATGCTCAGCACTGCCAGCCGCCGGCGACACACCTCCTCCTCCTGTTTGGTGGAGACACAGGAATTGAGGAAATTAATCTGCATGTCTGCTTGCCGCAAACAAATAAATAAAACCTGGAGGATTTTTCCCATCTGTTTTTATATGTTGTTGCTCTCACTGTTATTCTTGTGTTTTGTTGTTGGGTTTTTTTAAAGCATAAAAGTAGGGAAATGTCAGCTGTATTACAGCTTTTAAGTATTTCCCACCAAATCCTCCGTCAAAAGACCCCCAGCAGAGGAACACCGCTCCAACAGTGTGATTCTTGTTTGCGTATTTGAAATCACTCTGACAAATAATAACCGTGTGCAACGACAACTCAGGGCACCAGACAGATGTAGTACATAAAATGGGATGTCGAGCGTTGCGGAGTGAAGCAAGTGGCTGCATGTGAGTCAGATGGGACCCGCTGAAAATCCTGCACGGAGGCGCTGGGGGAGAGAGTGGGCTTTGCCCGTGGTGGGAGGCATTCCCCCAGCCTCTGCCGCTTCCAGGGAGTGGGTGCAAACTTTCTTGCTTTGTTTCTGAGCAGCTCCAAGGGTCAGATATGCGCTCTGTGAAAGCAGCTGAACGTTTTCCTGTGGCTCTGTGCTCATAACGTCATTGAAAACCTGGAGAGTAACTTGTTTGCTTTCCTTTTCTTGTGTTTCCTCAGAAACCTTGATGGATACGCGGACCGCGACAGCCGAGCTGGGCTGGACCGCCAACCCTCCTTCGGGGGTAAGTGCAGCTCGCCCAGATGATCCTTATTGCCGTCTCGTGGAGTTCGCACTGTTTATCTTGCCACGCTGGTGGGGAGCCGGGGAAGTGGCAGTGGGAGCAGCGGTGTCCCGTCGGGCTGGCTTGGGGCGGGCAGGGCATCGCTGTGCCCGGCTGCACGGCTGGTCCAGGGCTCAGCATCCCTTCCCTGAGCCATGCTGGCGTCTCAGCGGAGATGGAGCTTTTCTGCATCCCCACGCTCTCTCCTGCCCTGCCTGTCCTCCTTCCAGGTGAAGGGTCCGGCCCCGTCACCGCTCTCCATCCCCCTGCTCACGCCTTCCGTCTCCCTGTGCCAAAAGGCTTGTAATTAGGAAACATTAGCAGGCTCAAAACAGCTTTCATACCTGGAACATCATCCATAATTGCACTCGGCAGTGCTCTTCCCTGGCTATTAATGTCACTTTTATGAAGTAATGAGGAACAAAACACCCTGAGGCACTTAAAACATCTTTTTTATATAATACGAGCCTTTGAGGAATGGAAGCATAAAATAACCTGACTCACGTTCCCCTGTCAGAGAAAGTGAGAGATGGAGGCTGGGGGGAGAGGAGCGGCGGTGGGACAGGGATGGGTATGACAGCGGGGTCCATTCCCGGGACCTCCAGGATGTGGCACCAAAGGGGGAAGGACACTAGCCCGTGGCTTTGTTGGGGTGTGACTGGCTTGGCTGGGCTTTAAAATAAGTGAGGCTGAACACCGTCATCAAAGCTGAACCACACACGTGATGGGCACGAAATCCTTTCCGGGCACATCGAAGGCCCTTGAATTGCTTCGAAAAAAATCTAGACCCAAATAAAGCGCTGGCAAGATGCAGGGGGGGCTGCGCCAGGTGATGGAGATGGGATATAAATAGCTGCCAGCAGCTGCCGTGGCTGCAGCCTGCGCGAGCTGGCGGGGAGCTGGCGTGGTACGGCATGGCGGTCTCGCCCTCTGTGGGGCGGCAGAGCGAAGCCTCTCCCAAGCCTACATCCCTCCGTGTGCATCCCTGTATCCCTCCTTGCATCCCGGCTCCCGGTCCCTGGCCCTGCCTCGCAGCACCTCAGGGTGTCCAGAGCCTCTCTGCCTGGCCGTCCGGCATCAACGCTCCGACTCTTGCTCCTCTGAGAGTTACTGGTGAGCCTTCTCCTTTACAGAAGTGTATATTAGATCTTCCACAAAGTATTTTAATACACCAGGTCCTTTATTTAAGAGACGTGGAGTCAGTCCGTAGCGTGTGTTGGAGAGCATGACTTCACCCTATGAAGTCCCCTTGCTCGTGGACTGGGCTTTAGTCCAGTAGCACCAGGCACTCTGGGTGGATACGGAGCATCTTAAAGTGTATTTGGGACTCCTGGAGTGACCCCCCCTGTAGGTATCGTGTCCCAGACGAGGCAGGTTTTGGAGTAGGTTGGACGCCAGTTGAAAATAAGCAATGTCTTCCTCCCGCTCCAGGCCTCTGTATGAGCTGCCTGGTTATAACACTAGGTTTTAGGGTTTGTCCCGTTTCACGGTTCACAACAAACATTTGAGAGCAGATTTTAGCTGCTTCTTGGCTTGTCCAACGATAATGGCCGATATTTGGGTGAGGCTTGTCCGGAGTGCGGGTGCCAGGGGGGGTTTGCAGACGTGACCCGTCCAAGCAACCTGCCGCAGAGATGCCGAGATACACGTGGGGATTTCTGCTTGTGTTGGAGTTGACAGAGAGCCCAAATTTAGTTGGTCTTTGCTTGGTTTTAGCCTTCAGTTCCCAGAAGCAGCCACCCTAGGGCTGTGCTATTTCTTTTTCAGCCCAAACTGCTGAAAGCTGGGGTAAGAAACAAAGAAACCCTCTGCCCTGCCTTCCTCCACCCACAAACTGAGAGCGTGCTAGCAGCCCTGCTTTGAAGCTTGGAAACATTGCAGGATCAAGCAAAGAAGAGAGGAACCAGAAGGGGAAGCAAAGAAATGAGAGGGAGAAGATCAGCAACCATCTGTAAATGGGTCCTTCCCGCTCCTTGGAGCAGGAGGGAGGAGATGTGAGGATGGGAGAGGGGCTCCTGGCTGCTGCTGCGGCGTCAACTCCTTCTCCTGGGTTCCTCTCGTCCCTCCTGGGGCTGGAAGTACAGGGGTTTGATGAGCCATCGGCTCATCAAAGGTGGTCAGAGCCACCTCTCCTGACCCTGGGGTTGCCATTGGCGTGGGATCCGTGCAGGCTTTGGGTCCCTTTGGGTGGTGGCATCCCCCTGAGCCATGCTGAGCTCCGGGAGCGAGTGTTCACCCTGGCTTGCAGATGCATCCCGGGGCTCGGGGAGGGGCTGCTGGCATTAGCAGCAGGGCACGGATGCCGGAGACCCAGGACACGGACTCTCCTTCTGCTCTCTCCGGTGGGCGTGCTTGAAGTCTCAGCGGAGACGGAGAAGAACATTGTCTTAATCCCCAGCTCCCTGTGAATTATTTAGTGGAATCTCGTCAAAATGATGCATTGGTCACTGTTGGAGCAGCGATGGCAGCAGCCGCTGGCACCTCAGGGCTGTCAGCCACGGGGACCTGCTGCTCTTCAGCGCTGGGTTGCAGGAACGCCCAACTCAAGGGGTGCCCGAGGAACCAGTAGGATCTGGCCCCAAACCCTCATGAGGGTTTTCCAAGTGGCATTTAATGTCGTTCCCAGCTGCGGGCAGCCCTGGGTGCTGGGCGCCTGAAGCGTGGCAGGGTCCGCTGGCAGGCTTTGCCTGAGTTTTGAGGCTCTTTTTGCAACCTCCCCCGTAAAAAAAAGGCAGCAAAGCGCAGGGGATGCTCGGTGGAAGGAGCTGGCTCCCTGGGGGGCTCTGTGAATAAAAGGATGGCGGGTCAGGTCCCCTCCCGTGTGCCCGGCCGGGCTGTGGGAAGCAGCGGGTGGGATGAGGAGGAGGATTCCCGCAGGAAAGGCAGCGTTACAGTGGTGGGCGAGCGCTGGAAGAGAGCTCGTTGGCTGGTGTTAATTGGATGACGGGGCTGCAATGCAAAGCCCAGGTGGGAACGGGGAACAATGCCAACCCCCTCGGTCGGGGAGGACCTTGCGGCTTTCTCATGTGAAAAGGTGTTTGGTAATGAAAGGGCGTTGAATCCGTACATCTTCTCCGGGGTGGAGAGGGGTTTTTGCGAAGCTTTCACGGCGTGGGATGAGGAGGGAGCGCGCTCGGCTGGATGCGTGATGTTTTTGTTGCTGGTTTGGTAAACATCAGCTTAACAACAACTCGCAGCCTTGAGCTGTGTGATCTTTGCTTAAGCTCAGCAGAGCCGAGTGGGTGGACCCGGGGGCAAACGTTCTGCTGCGCTTCTTGGCAGCGTGCAGAGAGGACCCTGCTCTGAAAAGAAAATAAAAACTTGCTTTTTTTTTATTTTTTAATTTTTTTTTAACATCAGGGCTGTGGTTTACAAGGGGGAAGCTTGGGGAGCGGGTGAGGAACGCGGTGGTTTAATGGAAAATGGAAAAGGGTGAAACCTGTCAGGTTGCAGGGTGGTGGGCTGTGGTGCGCCAGCTCCTGGGGAGGACACAAGGGTCCGGAGCAGGGTGGTGTCACCCATCTGTGGCCCCGCATGAGCGCAAACACGCGTGAGCGCCGCTATAGCATCGCTCTTGGAAGTTATGCATGATATTCAGAGTGCTGCTTAAAGATTGCCATATGAATAATGCTGTTATGAGGAGACTGTAAACATGGATTAGTTAAAATGAATGGATTATGAGGTTGTAAATCTGTCTGTAGGACTCTAATGCCATCATAGACTATTCACAGTTTGCCGCTGTCCCTTAATTGAAATTGTAGCCTGGATTATATTAATGCCCTTCTATAAATCGAATTGCAAATCTATATTCTCTCTCTCTTTGCGGCGGTAATGTTTTATTTAGTTAGTTTTCTTTGCCGGGGAAAATGATCCCATCGTGCCGAGAGCCTGGGGTCGGGCTCACTCTCCAGCCCATGTGCTGGCTCAGGCTTTAATGGAGCCGCAGCCTCGTGTGCTGCTTTCCCTCCCACACCCGGGTGCCTGGACCGTCTTTCTTCCCGTTTTTATGTCCTCCCTGGGTAGCTGAGTCCGTTGCCTGTGTGGAAAAGGATGTTTTAGCAACAGCTGGGAGCGGTGGGGAGAGCGCGCAGGCGTGCAGGGGCAAGAGGATGAGGGTTTCTTCTGGTGCTGGCCTGGGTGGTGCTTCTGCACGTGCATCACGTCTTGTGTGCACGACGGCATTCCTGGGCCCCTCTGGGGCTTCGGGACCCTCCTTTCTGCCCTGCGCAGGGTGAGTGGCACCTCCATAGCTCATGGGCCACTGCTGGTCCCTCTGCCTCCCTCTCACAGCCTCTCTCCTTTCTCCTTTCTCCAGTGGGAAGAAGTCAGTGGCTACGACGAAAACCTCAACACCATCCGTACGTACCAGGTGTGCAACGTCTTCGAGCCCAACCAGAACAACTGGCTCCTCACCACCTTCATCAACCGGCGCGGAGCTCACCGCATCTACACCGAGATGCGCTTCACTGTGCGGGACTGCAGCAGCCTCCCCAACGTCCCCGGCTCCTGCAAGGAGACCTTCAACCTCTACTACTACGAGACGGACTCTGTCATTGCCACCAAGAAGTCCGCCTTCTGGACGGAGGCACCCTACCTCAAAGTGGACACCATTGCTGCTGACGAGAGCTTTTCCCAGGTGGACTTTGGTGGCAGGTTGATGAAGGTGAACACAGAAGTGAGAAGTTTCGGGCCTCTGACCCGCAATGGCTTTTACCTGGCTTTCCAGGACTACGGGGCTTGTATGTCTCTGCTCTCCGTCAGGGTCTTCTTCAAGAAGTGCCCCAGCGTGGTGCAGAACTTCGCCATCTTCCCGGAGACGATGACGGGAGCGGAGAGCACCTCTCTAGTGACTGCCCGTGGCACCTGCATCCCCAACGCCGAGGAGGTGGACGTGCCCATCAAACTGTACTGCAACGGGGACGGGGAGTGGATGGTCCCTATCGGCCGCTGTACGTGCAAGGCTGGTTACGAGCCGGAGAACAACGTGGCTTGCAAAGGTAAGGTTGGCCTTGGGTAACAAGGTGCTTTTATTGTTTTTAAACTCTGCTTAAGATAATGTTCCTCCCCAAACAGGCTGTTTTGGGCAATGTCTGCTGTGAAATTGGCTCTGCACCATGTACCTGCCCTGAAGCGGTTTTGCTCCGGGGACCAGGCAGGGATTTGGGAGCAGTGGTCAGCCTGTGGCTTCTTAGTGCGCTCCAGTCAGCGGTCAGACTGGGCGAGCAGCAAGGCAAGGACGCGAGTGCCGGTGTGGCCACCACTGCGGGGCCACTGGAAGCCGCCTCTGTGATCCGCTGCCTTCCAAGTGCCACGTGGGCCGGCGCTTGCCGGCTGAGCTGCTTTCATCTGCCTCGTTATTTCCCCAGCAAAGCTGCCTGAGCCGGGCAGCCACCGTTGGGCCCGACTGCAGCAAAGCTGCTGTGATTCTCGGCATTAATTGGAATTTTTGTTGCTGTTTTTTTGGATTCCCCCAGCCACGCCGCCAGCGTGCTGCTGCCTGCTGGAGTCCTCCGCAGCACGGGATTATAAATATGGAAATAGCGCTCGCTGCTTTTCATCTCCTTTCGCCATTCTGATGAATATTTCCCAAATATTGTTGGAGGATTATTTTTTATTTCTTTTCTATTAGCTTTACTCGCTGCCCTTTCCTTCTGCTTTCCCAGGTTAAGGTATTTTTTTTGTAGGAGGCTTGGAAGGAGGGAAGAGGAGGGTACTTTTTGTATGAGAAGGTAACCCCATTTCATCCATGCTTTCCAAATAGCTTCTAGAAGATGGGCACCACCAGGTGAAGGAAGGGTTGGGAAGAAAAAGAAGGTCAAAAGGCTGGTGTCAAAGCGCCTTAGGACTGGTTTTGAAGAGGGTTTAATGGGAAGAGGTCTGACTTGGACCTCTTTTGGTGCAGGTGGCAGCACGTGTAGCACCAGACTTGGCTGTGATGCTCCTTGGGGTGGCCACCGTGGTGTTTCTTCTCTACCAGATAGATGAAAACTAACTCCAGATAGACGAAAAAGGCAAAGCTGGGGTTCAAGCTGCAGAGAAACTTGTTTATTTATTAAAGATGGGAATTTGTGTAGGTTTTCACCGTGACAAATGATGTTCCTGCCTGGCCAAGGCGGGGATGGCAATGCCTTCCTGTGCCAGGGCTCTGACAAATGGGAAACTCCCAGGGTCCGTGTGCTCATGCTTTGCTTTCACATCAAGTGGCATTGCTGGTGGATTCCTTTGAGTTTCGCGGTTGGCCCTGAAGGTGGGTTTGTTCCCACCAGGAGATGGTCTGTTCCCGTGGGGAGCTGAAGCACTCCGTCGGAGGGAGGGCTCTTCGCAAACCAGAGCGTTTCTGGCGAGACGTTCCTCTGCTATGGAATAAACAAACCGAAAGCGCACATGGGTGTATGGCAAAATGACACTTTCTCATCAGGGAAAAATAAATACTAATTTTAGCTGAAGGCTGGAATTGAGAAATACTGTCATTTTGCCAGAAATGTAGGAAAAGAATGATAATGTAAAGCTGCGGCAGGTTTTGGTGGTGTTGACCTTTCTGTGTATTGCTGGCTGGAGCAGTGGAAGAGGTTGAGGTCTTGAGCAGCTCTATTTCTCTGGTAAGAGCGTACTGCACCTACCCAGCGCTCACAGTCTGGGGCAGGGATGGCGGAGGACAGGAGGAAGCGAGAGGCACAGGAGCAAACATGCTCAGGTGGGCGTTGGACCCATCTCTCTGGCTTTTTTTTATTTCCTTTTCTCGTGCAAACCCCTACATGGTCATGATGTGTTCATGCCATCAAAGCTGTGCCGAGCAGACCCAGCGCATTGGGAAGTTGCGGAGTTTTCTGTGCCACAGCACCCGTCTTCAGCCGTGCTGGCGCTCCTCGGCAGCGCTGATGCTGAAGGAGAAACTCCTCGCGCCGCCGGAGTGCGGGCTCTGCCTTGATCTCGGCAAGCGTTTAGCCTTTGCATGGGGAGCATGTGTTGCATTCGGGCTCCTGGAGGGGAAGATTCAGGATCCTGGCGGGTCTAAGGGAGTAGAAACATCCTTTATGGCTCAGCCAGCAGCATTTGGGACCTTGGAAAGGTGCAGTCCAAGCGGGTGGTTAAGTGGCACCAAGCACGTGCACCATGACAGAACTATCCTTTTTTGTGAGCATGATTGGGCACTGGTATGACGCTGCCTCCGGAGCAGAGCTCCGATAACTCCTCTCTCCCAGTCCGGTGAGAGTATTTCCCAGTTCTCACGTCAGGAGGATGGACAAAAGGCTGGGGTTGCATGTGAAACCTGCACGTTTGAAGGTCCTGCTCAGTGCTGGCGAGGATCCCCAAACCAGTAAACCTGCCAGCTCCTCCTGGAAATCCACTAAAACCAGTCCTAAAAGCCTGACCCAGGCCGTACGTTAGGGCTGTTGTAAAATTAACTGTGTTTGAGTAAAAATCTGACCTTGGGTTGGATTCTGGCTTCTTGGTAGCTTGTGTGCACCCTTTTGGCCATCAAGCTCCTCCTTATATCCCTGTGAACCTTGGAGACCACAAGGGAAGACCTGAGCCCACTGCTACCCTTCCCGAAGGTTGGTGGGTACACTGCAGGGCTTAGAAATAATAATTTGTTGGTTTTCTGTGTTCCCCTGCCTCGTTCACCTGCTGGGTTCTCCTGGTGGGGATGCTGCCAGGATCACATCCCAGCTCCCGGGAGGCACATGCTCCTGACATCTGCTTAAAGCCTCCATCAACCTGAGATGAGCCACTTAACAAGCCTGGGGGAATTGTCACCAAGGAAAAAAAAAAAGGAAAAAAAAAATCCCATGGTCTATTAAGGCTGGGAAAATGTGCTTAATTCCTCAGTGGTGGGGGAAAAAAATGGGACTGGAGTGTTTAGTCCCCCCTACCCCATCCCTCCCACCCTCTGGGATGGAGGCCGTGCCTATCACGGGGCTGTTAGACCGGAGCGGTGTCGTGCTGACAGCGGAGCCGGGGGCCGCTGAGGGATTCATTAATACCAGCTTTTATCGGCACTTAGCCACTTGTGAAAGGCACAGGCAGAGCGCAGCCTTCATCGGGACTATTTGGAGTCCCGAAGAGATTATCGTCATGTTTTAGGGTCAGAGTGATGGGAGGCGTCATTACCACCGCAACCCTAAGATGGCAGTGGGAGGGATGGAGATTTTCTTTACCGATCTGCCCCGTTGTTTGTTTCCATCCCGGGCTGGTTGGGGTTTGGCACCGGAGTCCTCCTGGCTGGTGCGACGTCGCGTTGCTCTCTGTTGGGTGATGGCGTGCCGTATCCCAAAGCCCGGTGGGACTGCCGACCTCCTCCTCTTCGGCACCTCCTGCCCCTCAGAGCTGCGGGTCAATGGGAAACGGAGGCTGTTATTGAATCCAAAATGAATAATTCATTTGGTGCAGGAGCCCACTCTCCATGCGGGTTGATATTAAATCCATTCGTCTTGCTCTGCCCCGTCCCTCGGCCGTGCTTTGTGGCTTCCTTGCGTGGTCAAGGTGCAATGCATCACCGTGCTGGGGAGGAGGTGGGAGGAAAGGCAGGAGCGGGGAGCGCCGGGAGCCTGGGGAAGCGGTTGGAGACCTTGGATGAACATGCCGGGCGGATTTTGCTTGTTCTCTTTGAGGGAACTCTTTCTCTGCTGGTGTTTGACTCTGAAACCTAATGATGGCAAGGTAACCGCTGGCTAGAATGACAGCAGTGGTGGGGCTCTCGGCATTTCTCCCTTTTGACGCGGAGGATGGGGCACTGTATTTATGGCTGTGGAACCACGCTGACTTTCTGGCCTTCCCAGTACCAGGCGATAGCTCAGTTGTACGGAGAAGCTAGCGAAGGAAAAAGCCGGGAGCTAAAGCAGCCTTGTGCTGAATTTTTATTTTGTATTTATCAGCCCAAGGAGAAGGGGCGAGAGAGCAGTCCTGCTGCTTCCTGGGCTTCTCTTGATCTCCCCCCTCCTGGCAAAAATCCTGTCATAGTGCGACCGGGAGCTTCCAGCTTTCCGTAGCTCAGGATAACAAACCAACCTGCTTGCTCACAACGGCTGAAAATCTGGGCTAGAAAGGGTGGAAAATTTTTTTTAAAAAAAGCAAACCACAAAATAAGAACAAAACTGGGCTATTGTGTCTGGAGAAGGGCAACGGAGCTGGTGAGGGGTCTGGAGCAGGAGTCCTGTGAGGAGCGGCTGAGGGAGCTGGGGGGGTTCAGCCTGGAGAGAAGGAGGCTGAGGGGAGACCTTCTCACTCTCTGCAACCCCCTGAAAGGAGGGGGGAGCCAGGGGGGGTCGGGCTCTTCTCCCAAGGAACAGGCCATGGGACACGAGGAAACGGCCTCAAGTTGCCCCAGGGGGGGTTTAGGATGGATATTAGGAGCAATTTTTACACCGAAAGGGTTGTCCAGCGTTGGCAGAGGCTGCCCAGGGCAGTGGTGGAGTCGCCATCCCTGGAGGGGTTTGAAAGCCGGGTGGTGCTTAGAGATACGGTTTAGTGATGGTTTTTGTCCGGGTTCAGTTGGTGGTTGGACTGGGTGATCTGAAGGATCTCTTCCAGCCCGGCTGACTCTGTGATTCCATCCCTGCTCCCGGGCACACGGCAGCATCTGTGTCCCGGCCCCCCAGCCCTTCTTCAGCTGCTGAGCGACGCGCCGGGCTGCGCCGAGCCTTTGCCGAAGCTGCGCCTGGGTTTATTTCAGCTTTCTTCATCCCTTCCCTTCCTTTGTCTCCTTCCTCTGTTTGCCCTTCCCTCCTGCCTTGTGCCTGGAGGGCTGGATTTGGGAAAGGGGCAGTGGGGGGGACGCGTCCCACCAGTGGAACGTCAAAGAGTGAGTGGCCCCGTGCTGGTTGCCCCCGTATCCACCCCTCCTGCTGAGCAGCTGCGGCAATAATTATTGATTTCCTTTATTTATCCATCACAGAAGTCTGGAAACAATAGAAGGGCGTGGGATTTATAGAGTGATTTTTTTTTTTCTTTAATAATGACTTACGAACATTTTGTAATTAGTAGTAGAATAATTTGCTAACACTTAAAACAAGGGAAACACCAAATTTTTCCCAATTGAATTATTGCTTGGTCTGAGAATTGGGTTTTTTTGGTCTCTCTGTGTCTTTGCCCACCTTTTCCCCGTGCTGTGGTCCGGCCCGGTGTCCCCGGGCTGTGTTGGGCACCCAGGAGAGGTTTTCTGGGGTGAGGAAGGAGATGTTGGGTTTGTCCCCTGGGTGGATGGCAGGAAGGGGGGGCTCTCCCTGTCCCAGTCTCCTGGGGCAGCGGCGTAGGCGCATCGAGGGTGCCCACGGAGACCCCTGCCCACCATCTTAAATAATTGGGCTTAAAAACCATCGCTTGCTTCCTCAAGCTCTTCCCCGGGGACCAGGACGAGGGCAACCAGTTCGTTTCAAAACCTTTCCGTCCGGATCTGTGCCGGTGGACACGCGGTCGAGGCCTGGGTGCAAGGGAGTCTCTGGCTGCTGCTGCTGTCATGGTGGTTTAGGTGGCTTTGCGGGTTCCTCTGTGGGGTTTGGAAGTAGGATTTCAAGCTTTTCTCCTGCTCAGCATCCCAAGGAGGGGCTGGCTGGGGCTGTGGCAGGTCTCCTCCTCCTCCCTGAGCGTGGCTGGGGGGGTTGGGTGGTGGGGCTTGGCTGCCTGGCAGACACTAAAAGTTGAAAAAGCTGCTTTTAGACCAAAGTGAGAGCATCTGTGTAGCCAGGGCACCTTCCACCTCGAACAGCAGCGAGGACATCCGGAGGGTGTATTTTATTCCAGGTTTAGCCAAGCAAAAAAACCTCCTGACCGCTCCAAATGGGCCTTTTCCTCTTTTTTTTTTTCTTTTTTTTTTTGATTTTGCACAATATCAAGTTTCCTGCCCCCCTCTTCCATCCTGCATCAGCCCAAGCCGCCATCCCCAGCTGGGCTGTGCTGGGAAGCGGGAATTCTCCTGGCTCTTCCCGCATGCAGGCGGTGATGCCGGAGGGATGGAGGAGGATGATGCTCCCCTTTGTTGCGGGGGGCTTTGCCATCGCCTGGCAGCCATCTCCCCTCTTCCACCGCTGGGTGGAACAGGCAGCCCAGTTTTACGGCGGCCACGCTGCGGAGGAGAAGCGTTTGAATCACCGCGCCTCCTAATAAAAAAAAAAAAAGAAAGAAAGAAAAAGAAAAAAAGCGTGATTTTTCTTAAATTACGCCTTAATGAAGGCATCCATTAACCTCCGTAATAATTTTGCAAGGCAAAATGTCCAGGAAAACCTTGTTAAATTTTTTTTCTAATGAGTGTGATGGGTTTTAATGGAAATCTTAATTAGACATTATTAGCCCAAATGTTTCTCTGGTGGATTCTGGCCCTTCTCTCTCCCCCGGTGTGGGGATGGGGAAGGACCGTGTGTCGGGGATGCTCTGGCACCGCAGCCACCACTCTGTGCCCCGCATCCCAAGTGGGGTCTGCGAGGTATGGGGGGGGTCATCCCTGCCATCCCGCCTGCTCCAATGGGGAAATGAAGGAGAACGCCTGGAAAACGCCCCGGGGAAGGGGTGAGCAGGGGCTGGGTTGCCCTGCCCAGCCCGTTGCAGCGCGTGGCCTCGTAGGGACTGGGGAACGACCCCTGAGCTGTGATGTATGGCTTTATTTTATTTTCCTTTTATATTTTAAATTTTGGTTTTTAAAGTTTTAAGTTTTTAAATTTTTCTTCATACAATTTTTTTCCCCTCGAATTGTACCATGTAATTCGCCTCCCCATAATGAGAACTTTTGACTGTTACATTGATTCCAATCTTGAAAGGAAGAAAAATCCCACCTTAATTATTATTTTTTTTCCCCTCTTCCCCCCCAACCCCCTTCGGGTCTTTTCATGAGCCTGTTTACAAATGGGGCCATAAATCTCCTTCCAAACCCGTGGCTTGTTAATGGTCCAGCTAGGAAGTGTTATGCAGTAGCTGAAGTTCTTGGGGAACTCTCATTTTTTGGGATACGGGAGTGCAAAGCTCAGTGTAGGCTTGCGGAGGCTGCCGTGGGCACCGGTCCATGAGCGTTCCCACCATGGCAGGGCTGCAAAACCCACCCGGTCTTCCCAAACCCTGTCTGCTTCCAGCAGCCCAGGAGACCCAGCTCCCAGCCATGGCGTTGGAAGGCCCTTTGCTCTCCCACCGGAGTGGGGATTGTTCTCCTGGACAATGGGAGAGCCGCGAGGAAGCGCAGGATCTGGCGCGCGTCCGGCGCCTGCATTGTTCCCACCCTTGTTTGCAAATGGCCAGCACCTGGCAAACCCAGTGACTCAGCCCAGGGAGTTTTAAAGCCTTTCTATAACTTTTTCCTTTTTTTTTTTTTTAAGTCACGAGGGAGCTCCTTTGGGAATGGCTTTGGCCGGCGCCGTTCTGCTGCTGTTTGCTTGTAAGGGATGGGGATCTTGCCTGTGTTCAGGGCAGCACCGCATCGCACAGCCCCCGGGGCAGGCTCTTCGGGAGCCAGCATCTCTCTCAGCTAGCTAATAGTAATAATTGAAAAAAAAATAGTGTGTTTTGTTTTTCGCTTCAACTGACTACTACTACTAATTTAAAAAAATGGAGGTTTTTTACTCCAGCTGGCTAGTAATAATAATAAAAGGGACTATTTTATTTTCCTCCCAAGCCATGGGATAACCCATCGGCGCTTCCCTGTGCAGGGCATCGCTTGGGAGCCGTGCCCTGGGGTTGCAGTCAGGCTTTGCCGGTCTCCTGCAGCCTCTGCCCTGGGAAACAGGCCTTCCCCACTGGCGTTTTAATAAGTGAAGGACTCATGGTGGAAATGCAAGCTGTGAATAAGCCATGGGTTAGGTGGAGCGAGCCACGCTGCTGCCCCTCGCCTTGCTCTCGGGTGGCCATCAGAGGTGTTTTAAAGAAACATAGAATGGTTTGGGTCGAAGGGGACCTTAAAGATCATCTTAAAGNCCAGAGCACATTGCCGGGACGTGTTGAGCATCTCATCCACCAACACCCCCAAGTCCCTCTCCTTTTGCGTGGGCTTGGCGCCGTCCTGGGCCTGGGACACCACAGGTCCGTGCAGAAGAGAGATGGAGCCCACCAGTGTGAGGAAAAAAGAAAAACTGATCAGTGTGCGTTAATGAGGTTTTAATTTCTCACCCTTTGCAAACCCCTGCATCTGGTACCCGGGTCGTTCTGCACCCAGTGACAAATGGAGCGGTGCCCTGTGTGTTAGCTCCGAGTGTTTTAAGAGCTGTCATTTGTCACACCCGGTGTCTTGTATCTCCGAGGATGCGTGGGGAGCAGGAGTGCGGTGATTAAATCAAAGCATTGCTCACACACTTAAGCAGGGCTTTGGAGGAGGGCTTCGGAGCCATGGGAAAACCCATCCGTCTTCAGCCAGTGCAGCAGACTCGCAGCCAAGAAATGATCCACGCCTTGGCTATCGCAGCATCAGACCAGAGTAAACATTCGGTTGTGGGCACCTCAAATTAAGATGTGTGACCCCACACGAGGAGGGGATTGATGTTCCCCCACCTGGGGCTCCCCAGGGAGCTTCGCCTCGCCAACAGGAGCTGAAGGCATGTGAGTAATGGCATGGTGCGGAACCACATTGTTTGGTTTTCATATTAAGCCCAGGACTCACCTGCTTGTATGACATTTTTTATATGAAAGTTGTTTTTCCGAAGGAGGGAGCGGTGGGCTGGTGGCAGAAGCTGGTCACCTCTCTGTGTGGCCACATCCTTCATGGACATCACAGGGCTCCCGGCAGCAGCATCGCCCTGAGCAGGGAGCGATGCCTGGGCTAACGCTGCCCTCGTCCTGTCTCATCCCTCCCCGGGACGATGCTCTGGTTGGAGTCGGTGACGCTTTGCCATCTCCTTGCGTTTTTGGGCGAGGGTTGTGAGCTCTGCTCTGTGCTGGGGGCAGAGGGCTCTGACCTCCATTCTGGTTCCTGGGCTTTGCTGTCTAAAACTTGTCCTTAAAAGCAGAAGTGTCTTGGGGAACCGGCATACGAGGGGAAGTGGGAATTGAATTTCCACCCTAGCTTGACCGGCTTTCCTCTGCTGGGTCTGCAGCCCAGGGTCAGTTGCCTGTGAGGTGAGACTTGAAATCGACTTACTTTGATCTGCTTTTATTTATTACCTATCTGCATCCAGGCGTGATGTCACCACAGCATTTAAAACCAATTGCTCAATAAACCTGCCCTGGACGAAGCTTTGGGCTGGGTTGATGCCTGCGGGGGTGTGTGGCCCCACCGCGGCACAAATGGAGCTGGTCGCCCTCCTTGGGAGCAGAGATTATTTTGATACTTGTGCGTTTTGCTCTATTGTGAAATAGAGAGTCTATTTGAAAGCTTAAAATGGTTCTAGGCATGGAAAAAACGCTTCTCTGCCTGTCTGGGTGCTGCCAGGAACTGTTATCTTCTGGCTAAACACAAATTTCCCTGTTCTGCCACAGACGTCTCTTTAAGAATGCCAGGCGAGCGGGTCCGGCACTTCACTACCGGGATGAGGGCATCAGGCCGAGACCTGGAGATATCGCAGACTGCCTGTCTCCACATCTGATCTGCTCATGAGCTTTAATCGCATATTATTATTTAAGACAACTTATTCTTAGAGAGCCCAAGGTGCAAATTATGTTTTGCAGCTGAGAAAAGCTTCCACAGCTGCCTACGTACAGTAAATCCCCGCAATCTTGGATGGCTTTGACTTATACGTAGCAGATGTTAGGGATGGAGGAACTATTTCTTTTTCCTGGCTTGTGGCTCCCATTGGTGTAGGACATGGGCAGGGATTTGGGCAGGGAGAAGCTGGCTGTGCTCAGAGGTGGGGTTAGTGAGCGTTGTCCCACCCGGCAGCCTTGGGCACCTCTCCCGTCCCCAGTGGTGGCACCAACATAGACAGTGCCAACATGTTCATGCCATTTGCAGAAGATCCTTTCCCTGGCTGGGAACTTTTGAGCAGGTTTCCTGCCTCCCCACTGCAGCACAGAGATGAGCTGGCGTGGGAATCATGGAATGGTTTGGGTTGGAAGGGATCTTCAGAGATCATCCTGTCCCACTCCCCTGCCGTGGGCAGGGACATCTTTTGCTAGGTCAGGCTGCTCAAAGCCCTGAGCAACTTGACCGTGAGCACTTGCAATGATGAGCCATCCACAACTTTTTTGGGACTGAGCATCATTTTCAAGCCAGCCTCATGCAGGAAGGAAAGGGCGGAAATTTGGCCCTGGCCAACTTTTCCATCGGTGGGTGCGATACTGCAGGAGAACTTTGAAGGGTGAGGGACACGGAACGTGATCCAACTTCCTTGTGGTCCTCTCTCCTCTGCGCCCGGCACCGCAGCAATGCACTGCCCAAGGAGCCTCTCTGTTATTTTTGCTTTTTCATCTTTACTCGCTTCCTGTTTCTATCTGGTAGTGGAGCCCAAGTGCCACGAGAAAACATTTTTTTTCCAAGATATTTCTTTTGTAGTGAATGCTGTTGGCCATCGTGGTGCCTGGTGGCAGCTGGGCTCTGCTGGATGCTCCCAGGACTGGCTCTCCTGCCAGTTGGAGTGGGGTTGGGAAGAGTTTTTAAGCTCAACTTAAAGAGAAGGAAATTGGGAAGGAAAGTTAAAATTTCCGTGGCCTCCTGTGCTTTCCCATGCTGTTACGCTGGAAAAGTTGGATGAAGGCAGTGAGGCGGGGAGTCAGCCAGCAGCTTACTGGGAAAAGGTGCTTAAAAGTGAGCAGTTTGGACTGGGAAAATTTTAAGAATAGAGCAGAGAGTGTGGATGGGGAAAAGCAAATCAGTGGAAGGGAGACAGCTGAAATTTCCAGAAATTGCTTTTTAGGTGTTTCCTGGCTCCAGGAGCTTAGGGGTGATAAGAGCTGCTCGGCAGGAGCAGGGCAAGGGAATGGTAGTGGCCACCATTTAACTGCTTGTGGTGGGAAAGGAGGTATTGTTAAAAGAGAGAGAAATCGTAGAAAATACGTCTAAGTGATGCTCATATATAGAAATAATAGTGAATTGCACCCCACTGCAGGAAATATGGCTTGCTGCCACCCCTGGGGTGGGAAGGGAGCGCTTTGCTCAGGCCTGCGTGGGGCGATGGAGACGGTTTCCCAGGGCTGCCTGTGGGCAAGTCCCCCTGAAGGCAGGAGCAGCCGGTGGCTCTGGTCCCCTGGTCGGTGCCGCGTTTCCCCTCTCCTCTCTGCGGCTGGGTAAGAAGGCGCCTTTCCTCCGAGGAATAGTAATTACAGCTCATTCTGTTATAAATATTCATAGGGGAACTCTCGTAATTACTTTTCTAATTAATTCCATGCATGGGGCTCTTGGGGTGGAGGTGGGATGTGGGAGAGCACTTGTGCCATGGTTGGGATGTCCTCCCCTTGCCGAATCCGTCCTCCCCTTGCCGAATCCGTCCTCCCCTTGCTGAATCCATCCTCCCATGCCAAATCCATCCCTGGGCATGTTCCTCAAGCAGTCAGCCACACCACAGCCCCCAGGGTTTATCTCTGCTGGAATGGGGTGGTCCCGCTCCATGATGCAGCATCCCATGGGATGGGGTTTTGAACAACCTGGTCTAGTGGGTTGGAACTAGATGGTCTTTAAGGTCCCTTCCAACCTAAACCATTCTATGATCCCACCACCCCAGTTCAACCCAAGGCACAACGTCCTCCAGTGCTGCAGGAGGGACACAGGGAAGCTGTGTGTCCGTGGGTCCCAGCCCATGCCAGCATCATGCTGGCTCTCCTTCAGCCCCATCCCGGGGTGACTCATCCTTCGCGGCGTCAGCGCTAACGAGGAACCACTTCAGAGGTAATTAATAAGCACTTGATGCTCTCTAGATTGAGGGGATACTGCGTGGCGTGAGCTTGCAAAGGAGGAAAAGGTGCTTAATTAATTCCTATTAGGAGTGGGAGATGTTTGCTTCCCAGACAGGAGGGGTTTGTGCTTCAGGGAGCCTGGGGGCGATGCTGCCTCGGTTTCCCAGTTGGAAAAGGAGCTGGAGTTATGGAGTGACATTGGCGGTTTGTGAAATCCCCAGGGGGATATCTGAGATCCACCATGAGTTTTGATGGCCTCTCACTTTCCTGCTCATTAGGTGGCTCGGTAGCTCAGGTGGGCACTGAGGGGTGAGTGCGATGTGCTGGGTTAAGTGGTACATGAGAGTATTGGCTCTTCCGTATGGCTTACAGTCCGTGTCCATCATCTCCCGGCGTCTCACAGTGCTGCAGTTCACCTGAAACTGCAAATAATCTCGCTCCGTGACTCCTGTATCGAGCCCGATGCCTGGGCTGGGAGTAGAGCATCTTCTGGAGCTTGTGTTTTTGGGACGCGAGTCCTGGCCTGAATCTTGATCCCCTCAGGTCATTTGCTCCAAACCCACGGGGAAGATCTTTGCTGGGGACATTGCGGAGCTGGGGATGTTTGTGCTCACCCACCACCGGTCCTGGTGGTCCCTGCTGTGGCTTGTGGGCACCTCAGCCTGGTTCAGCACACCCGGTGTAACGTGACGCGGTGGCACCCCTGCGCATCGGGGTCACTGAGGTGGCGCCTGGGCACCGCTTGCCTTCGCAGCGCCAGCCAGCCGCAGCTATATCGCCCTCATCCCAACCAAGCGTGCTCCAGGCCATGAGGCTTCCCCGAAATCCAGAGTACCACTGGGCCTGTGGTTAAGGCAGGGCACCACCACCAGTCGGGTGGGAGCAGCCTCCAAAACTCCTGGGCAGATGCCGGTGTTCCTGCCCAGCCGCTGGAGCTCCGTTCCTTCCCCGGCCGCTCTGCTCCCGGAGATGCGCCCGTCCTGCTCACCCGGCTTCTCCTTAAACTGTTTTTCTTGCCGGCGCAGGATGGATTTCGTGTTTTGCTCCCCAGCCCTTAGCTCTGGCTTTAATGTACAGCAGAGATGTAAATGCTTGTATATCGGAGCAGGGAAGCCCAAGGAGTAGGGGGTTGGACACCGCTGTCTATTTACCGGTAAATCAATCTCCCCTTTCCTTATATCCCATCCCCAGGGAGAGCCGTGCCACAGCATTTAATTTGTGGCTACTATTCAGGTAGCCCCTGTCCCTGCTGCCAGCGAGGGTTCGGGGCAGCAGCAACGGGCTCAGCTCCGGCAGAGGGAAGAGCCTGTGGCCGCTAAATATGTTTTTAGAAAAGAGTCTAAGGCGGTTAAATAGCCTCAAATCACCGCCGAGAACTTCATCCCCCTTCATTTGTTGGCTCAGGTTAATAAACTCTGGCAGCGTTAGGATGATGAGAGGCATCCGGCACCAGTCACTGCTGCCGCCACCGTAAGCCTCCCTGCCTCCGTGGTTAGATTGTCTTGCGCTTCATCAAATTATTTAGTGTTTAATCACTGAACGGGGGTGCTCAGAGAGGCAGCGCCGGCCGCATCCTTCCCTGCAACGACCCCTCCTCCTCTCCATGGGTGCGCTTTCGCTCCCAAGGGGGGAGAGCTGAAAGACCGGGGAGAAATGGAAATGGACTGGGGACTAGAGGGTCTCCGTGAGCATCCTAATTCCTAATTCTCGTGTTTCACCCCTAATTTCACATGCAAAAGTGCTGGAGAAGAAGGTCGGGCATCGCTGTTTCTCTGGCTGGTTTCTGGAAAGCGAGCCACTGGCGGTGGGGGAGCCACGGGATGAGACCGGGCAGCCTTGCCCCGGTATAAAGTGGAAGCTAAAGCAGAGCAAAACTCAAGCAGGAGAAAAGTGGTCTGCAAAAGTGACCTTGAGATGTGGTTTTGTGGTTTTTGTTTTTGTTTTTGTTTCACGCTGGCTGTTTTGGAGGGCACAGCGCGTTTCCCTGCTCTGCGGCGAGCTGGCAGCCCCGCGGCGCCGTCTGCCCAGGGCCTGCGCTCCCCCTCCTCAGCCAGCAAACAGATCTGGGACAGGTTTCGGCTTCAGACCTTCAAAATCCCCCCAACCATGAAAAACAGAGACAGCAAAACCCAGAGCAGTGGTTAAACGGGCAAGTGTGGACTCGTTGGGAGGACGGGTGCCGTGGACGATGAGTGTGCGGCACATGGGAGCCAAACCCGGCTTCTCCCGTGCCCTGCGCTGGGCTTAAACTTGTTTTTTAGGGTCATGATTCCAGCTAAACGGTTGGTCTCGAAGCTCTTGTGCATCCAGAAACCCTGAATTTTCACGAGCCCGCCTTTCTGGAGGAGAAACACTGCTTTTGGGCGAGCATCGGCTGCATTTTGCTTGCGGGGCTGGGTCTGCGGGGGCCTCGCTCCGCCCCGGGGCAGCAGATCCCCGGCTGATGAGGGCTGGGGCTTTCGGGAGAGGCGAAGGTGGAGGTACTGCACCCTGTGGCCTCTAATTGGCCTCGTGCTGCTGCCTACTCCACAGGCGCCTTGGAAATCCTGCCCCGTGCCTTCCCCCTTCCATTCATTTCTCATCTGTGAGAAAAAGAGCGAAAAACCCCCCAGAACCTAAGAAGGGAAAAACCACATTGAATTTTACTTTTCCTCCATGAATAAATCATGGTGGGCTAGGCTCAGAAGCCGCTGACTTTAATTTACATGTGTCCCAAGGCGGATCTAAACCTATTCCTCCAGAGGCGAAGGACTGGTTTAATTAACCGGCTGCGTAACGAGGAGCCGGGCCCGCTTTCCTCCGCACGTCGGGGAGAGCTGCAGCCCGTCGCCCGCAGGATGCGAACCCAGATGCTGGGAAGCTCATGTTTATCTCATGAGCTTCTGCCTATACAGAAATATGGCAAAAATGCAACGAGGCGAGTGCTGTTTGTAATGGGGTTGGGCGAACGCTTGGCCCTGGAGTGGGGGTGGCTCTGGGTGATCCGAAATGGTGAAAATACGTGCATTTGGCTGCAAAAATGGTGAAGTTTGCACCAAAATGAGGTTTTATCCCTCCCTGGGACAAGGCTGTGCTGGGGTGTCCCATCCCCAAGGTGCTGTGGCTTCTGGCATTGCTCAGGAGCTTGGAGGAGCCAACGTCTGTCTGTCTGAGGACGCTTCAGGGCTGGAGATCCTTGGCATTCCCTATTTCCCCCTTCTGGGCTGCGCTTATCGCCCTGTCCCAAGGATTGGATGTAGGAAAGGAGATTTGGTGGCCAAGGGGGTGTTTCAGGGCCGGTTCTGATCCCCATCTCCCTTCCCGGCATGGTCAGGCAGGCAGGATGGGTGCCCTCCCGCTCCTCCTCGCTGGAGCACGGCGTTGCTCGGAATACAGGACCATCTCCGGATTAGTTTGCGGATGCCTGGTGGAGGACGGTACGGCAGTACCCCCGCCGGCACCGCCGGCTGCCTGCTGAGCTCGCTGTGGCTGTGCCAGAGCTGAGGCGCTCGGGAGAAGTGCTTGGCTTGATATAAAAGGGAATGAGATCATTAAAAAGTAGAAACGGGGAGAAAAAAACAACACACAAAAAACAACCCTCCCACCCCCCTCCCCGACAGGAGGGAAGGGATGACGGGAGAGCATGGAGTCAGGGATGCAATTAAACCTCCGGGTTCTCGCTCCCTGCCTGGGTGTTTGTGGCGGGGGGGGTGACGAGGGAGATGAAAGCAGGGTGGGAAGGCAGCACCCCTTGTAGCCCTTTGAAGACGGGGAGATGGCAGCCCCCGCTGGGGAGCGGAGACGTGTGGGTGACAGCCGTGCCTGGTTCTGCTCTTTTTTCCCCCAAACTGCAGCCTGCATCCTTGCTGTCGGCAGCACATCAAAGGGATGGAAACCCAAACGCGTCGGTTGCGTTACCGCCCGTGGTGGCATTGCGGCTC
>VXBO01011939.1:21779-54551 GCA_013400135.1 Rhinoptilus africanus | reverse complement strand
AGGGCAAGCGGGAACAGAGCCAGCAGCCTTCCCGGGAAACTGCACCAGCCGCTGGAGTGCCTGCCCCTCTAATCACAACATCCTCTAAATGTCGTTTTTCTATAGCGCGCAATTTCGTGGGGGTGTTTATTTGCCTGGGTGGTGTCTTTCAGCTGCAGGCATCTCGCAGGGCTTCCTCGCCGGCCTGCCGGTGGCACACGGAGGCAGTGGGATGGGCAGGAGAGCTGCCCTGCCGCTAAAATCCCCAGGATTGAGTCTGATCCATTGGATGGCTGAAAAATTGATGGTTCCCCCCCCCCCTTTTTTTTTTTCTTTTTTTCGTTTTTTCTCTCTGGTGCACTTAAAGGTAAATGCATTTAGCGTCAGAGATGTCTGCAGAACGTGCAAGGGATTTCTAGCAAGCATTTCCTCTTTTTTTTTTTTCCTTTGAATTTCATCAAAAAATTGTGATGCTCCTGCATAAAGTGTCAGTTTTCTTCTTAATGAAAAATTGTTTTTACGGAAAGGGGGGAAATGGCCTTGAATCCTTTTCCAGAGGGCTGGAAGTGCAGTGTTCCTCCTTTGCTCATGGCCCGTGGTGTCCTCAAACCCAACAGGGCACCTTCCCCGCTGCCCATCTCCCGGGGGTGCCGGTTGGTGCCAGCCATGTGTCTTTTTGGATTAAGGCCGGATCATCCAGGCTTTTTAGTGCCTTGGCAGGTGGCAGTCCTCTCCGCACCTCCAGCTTGCTCCAGGGCATCGCCTCCTGCAGCACCATTGCTTCTAACCCATCTTTTCCTCACCTCCTGTGCCGGTGTGACCCTGGGCAAGTGCGTGGGCACGCTCAGGTTTGGCCCTGCAAAGGCGTTGGACCCAAAAAGGAACCTGAAACAAGTGTGAATTTGGGAAAACCTGGCAAACGTGCTTAGCTCTGCCCCAGTGGGGACATCAGGGACATGGGAAGGACCTGGCTGGAGGTGTTCCTGTGCCCCCTGCTCTGGGTGACCCTGCTCTGGCAGGACCAGATGGTCTCCAGAGGGCCCTGCCAACCCCAACCATCCTGGGATTCTGTGAGGGCTGAGACGGCGCAGGCTGGGTTTGCTGGGAGCGAAGGGAGCTGGCAGGGGGTGCCGAGGGGAGGGGGTGGGAATCGCCAGCAGAACCTCCTATTTTAAAGCCTGATAAGGAAAAATGCCACTCCGCGTCCCCGGGGAGCTTTAGAGCAAGTTAATATAGAGGAGATGTCTCCTTCCTTCCTTTCTTCTTTTTTTTTTGACTAAAGCGTCCCTGAGAGAGTAATTAAAAAGTGCAAGTTCCAGGCGTTAACCGAGAGGATTTAGTTTGAAAAATGAAACGCTCGGATACCCCTGTGCTTGCACCCTTTCCACTGAGCATCTGGTCTGTTGGTGGTGGCGTTGCCTTGGGCTGGATCCCACTTACCTCTGACTCTTCCTACCACCCGAGACATGAGGCTATGGGATTGCCATGGGAGATTTCAGGAGCAAAAAGCCTCGCGCCACTGCTGTGTGCCGCCACTGCTTCAACAATTCATCCTGCCCCGTGCAGGCTGCCGAGCGAGGAGGGAGGCGGCGGTGGGGATGCAGGTCTGCCGTGCCTGCAATGGGTGTTTTGCCCCACGCGGGATGTGGCCGCATCCCCACCCCACACTTTTTGGGGAGCAAGAGGGGGACTCCAGCCCCAGCTCCATCCAGCCCTTTGGGGCTGCAAATTGGCTGCCACCTCTACCATCACCCCTCGGGCACGAGAGCAACTTGCGTCTATTTTGGGGCATTTTTCCCCCCCAACACCTCCAGCGATGGCATCTCGCTGCAAGGAGCTTGGAGTGATGCTCCCTCCTACCCGCAGACTTCTCCGTCGGCCCTGGGAAAAGGGTCCTGCCGGAAAACGCCTGGGCCCTTGCTGCCCAGGATGCCCGACATTCCCTTTCCAAAGGCAGGACAGCTGATCCGCAGGGAGCTTTGCGTCATGGCGGGGTTTAAATGCTGAGCATTAACCCCCGGTGAGCGCTGAAGCCGCCGAGCTGCAGCCGGGTTTCGTGCTTCCTCATTTACAAACACACCCCTGGTGCTTAAACGCAGGGAAATGGATAGTTAAGCACATCATTAATCTTATCCAGCCCACATAATCAACAATCAATTAATTCTTCCCCGGGCTGAAGAGATGCAGATTGCGCTGCAGCCAGGGCACCGGCAGAAGGAGCCCGTTTCCTCAGGGAAAGCCGAGGCAGAGCCTCGTCCTGCGCTGGTCCGAGATGCTATTACGGATCCAGACTTTACCAGCTCTGGGAAACTTTCTTGCAGCAGCCCTTAAATCACGGCAAACGCTGCCCTTGCCGTTAGTGGGGTGATTTATTGCTCCCTCCTGGGCTCGAGCCCTCCCTCCGAGCCTGGTGCCCGGACTGCGTGTTTACTATCTGATGGATTATGGATCTCGCGCTGCGCGGGTTTCCATAAACCCCACCGTAGCGTCACAGGGGCTTTGGGCTTCATCTTTGGCTTCATCTTTCATCTGAGGTTGGTGGTTTGGCTCCCACAGAAAGACGGGGGGGAAGGGGCTGCAATCCCCCGTGGCTTTGGGAGAAAGGTGGCATCAGCCCCCCCCCCCCGGAGCTACGTGAGACTTCAGGCAAGCACGGTGTAATTACAGGAGAGAAAAGCTAATTGGTAATAATAACAACAATTAAGAGCCACGTGCCTGCATATTACAGGAGTTTAGGACTAAGCAAAGTGATGAAAGAAACCTGAGGACACTGGGTTTTGCAGATCGTACTTTGTTCAGGTATTTTGATAAAGCGTCACTGGGCTTAATTGTAATTAAAAATTAACAAACCCCTCCAACTGACCCACTAGCATGCCTCTATGCTTAAAACAGAGGCGTCTTCATAGTGCTGCAACCCTCTCGTCTGCCTCCCTCCCTCTCTCGTCCCCTTCCATCAAAATACAGGTTCCCTGGGACTGCTGCCCTCTCCTTGCTGCTCCTCCAAAGAGCCCAGCGCGTTTCAGGCACGTTTCTGAATGCATCCTCCGTCTCCAGAGCCCACAGGTCACCTCTTGTGTGTCTCGTGGATGCTAACACTTGCTGGTGGGAGCTGGGACATCATGGGGAGGTTGCTGGTGGGAAGGGAGAGGTGAAGAAATGGAGATCCACCTTGAAGTCTTGGTGTCCACACATGGTTGTGTCTGGTGTAACGCTGCGCTTCCTCGTGCTGTTACGGGGCACAGGGCAGTGCGTGTGGCTCAGGGAAGGGCCTGCATCCAGCTGCCTTCTGCTCTGGCATCCTGAAGTTCCCTCTCAAACCCTCGTGTGTCCACCCAGTGTCCTGCAGTGCGTGGGGACGCCGTTTATCTAGCTGCCTGTCTGCACGAGATGGAGGGTTACGGCCCCAAGTGCTTCCGCGAGAGGTCAGGCGTTGGAATGGCTGCGGTAGGAGCCGGAGGGCTCGGCAGTCCTCCCACGGTGGGGAGGAGGAAGGGCAGCGTGAGGTGGTGGCTGGTCCCTCTGGGATGCACTTGGCTATTAGCGCCATTGGAAAGAGACAATTCATCGCAGCCAGTTGCGTGCTTCAGGCAGGGGAAAAAAAAATCTCCTGAATAATAAAATTGTAAAATATTGTTTTGATTTATCCTTTTTTATCATCTTTTAATATCTGGGAAGACTGTGTGAGCAAGAGGCCTTCATGAGTTTTGAATGACGGGTTAAAGGGCTCCAATAAAGATTAGATGGTCCACTATCTCTCAAGGAAATTGCATCAAAGTGGTTACTCCTGCTTGCTCCTATTAATTTCCTCTTCGCGGCTGCTAGGAGATGCCTCATATCCTGATGCAGCGGACGGGGGCTAAGAGGCACTTTCCATTATCTCAATCATCGCCGTGTTTATGAGACACTTAGGGTCTGTCTCTGCAGAGCCGTGCCTTGGAGGTGACAGCATCGCTGGGGCAGAGCCGGGAGCCACGCGGAGGTGGGACCACTCTGTGCGCGAGGCCAGGACCCCCCGGCCGGGCGGTGGGCCTGGGTGGAAGTCTGGTACGGATCTACTACTCCCTTGAGTCCAGGTCTAAAACACAGATGTTCCTTTCTGCAGCCTTTGGTGTTGTAGGGGTCACCTGAGGGTTTTGTGAGACATCAAGGATGGACGAGCATCCGTTCGTTGGTGCCTAGTTGGTAAGGACTGGTGGGATGGGCAGGGATGAGAGACCCCGTCTTTGTCATTCCATCATCACCCTCTAACGGCAGAGCAGGAAGACAGTTAATTAATGAAACCTCCCGCCGTCACTGATTAAAGCCTCGCTGTAACTGTATCTGGAGCATCTTCTCATTTATGAATTAGTTACCATTTCCTGCTTGAATGAACTCGGAGGCTGTAGGCTGGGAAGGTTATTAGCCCCAGCCCCAGGCTTGGGGGGATTAATGGGATAGACCCATAAGGCATTGACATGGGCCTCACATCAACTTTTTAATTAAATATTTAAATTTTGCATGGAAGAAGAGATGCAAGACCTGAGCTGTGCCGTTGGGGTGACGGAAAGGGCTGTTTTGAATCAGCAGAAGGGGAATGCTGTCCTGCCCCTGTGTGTCCGTGTCCCCATGGGGGAGGTGGTCCCGCAGCCCCGCACTGTCCCCTGGCCTCGGTACAAGCAGTGGGGGGTTTGCAGCTGGTGCAGCTTCTGTGCCCTGCCTGGCTAATTAATTACTGCGTCCTTGTGGAGAGCGGGCGTGTTGTAATTAGGCTCAGTACCTGATTGGGACAGGGGCTGGCTGATGTCTTGGGGGACGGGATGCAAAACTTGCCTGTTGCTGTGTGATTTCAGGGTTTTCCTGGTGGCTCAAGAAATAATTCATGGCCAGCGTGGAAATTCACGGCCATTCTAGCTCTGTAGGAAGCCGCTACCCCGTTTAGCTCTGATACAGGAGCGGAGCTTTTCTATGTCTTATTTTTCCTCTCTTTCTTTCTTCTTCTTTCCCTTTCTGCCCCGTTTCAAGAACAGGGCCAGCTTTTGCCTCCGCCCCGGCACGATTCGGCACCCAACGGCTTTTCTCTGCTTTCTCTTGCAGCCTGCCCGGCGGGGACCTTCAAGGCCAGCCAGGGCGCGGGGGTCTGCGCGCCGTGTCCCTCCAACAGCCGCTCCACCGCCGAGGCCTCGCCGCTCTGCACGTGCCGCAACGGCTACTACCGGGCGGATTTCGACCCGCCGGCGGCTGCTTGCACCAGTGAGTAACGGTGTCGGGGTTGGCGGTGGGGGGGTAAGTGCAGGGTCTCGCTCCCCTCTGCTGCTGGGGAAGAGTTAGGGATAAAGTCTCAACCTGTGAACTTTTTCATCCCATTTTCTCCCCCCGTCCTGCTGCGGAGGGGAGCGGGAGAGCGGCTGGGTGGGCGGCTGGTAAACCCAGGGCTGTGGTGCCCATGTGGAATACCCATCCCTCTCCGGGCGGTGCCGCATCTCCTCCACGTGCTATAGAAACGCTCCTTGCCCCAACACAAATCCCTTCTCCGCCACGCTGGCGTAAGCGGATGGTGTCTCGTCGCCCTTCGCTCTGCTTCCCCGGGACACCGCTGTGGCTCGCGCCGAATGGCGAGCGATGGGGCGGCCCCACAGCCCACCTCTCCGGCAGCCGTTGGAATGTATACTTCACCCTGGGAGCAGCAGTGATAGCAGGGAGATAGTCCCGAGGATAAATTAGAATTTAAAGTTATCTGCTCTTGCTGTCCTGTTCATAGTCTTGCAGATGGAGGGGTTTTTCATAGGGGGAAAGGATGCGTTAAACATTGGTATTCAGTGTGGCGTTGCGTGCGATGCATCGCTGCTCGGCTGTCTGTCCCAGCCTCCTGGGACGGCAGCAGCAGCCTCAAACCTGTCTTTTGTTGAGAAAAGAGCCCGGGAGGGAAGAAGGAGCTGCTGTGCTCTTCAGGCCGCTGGGAACGTGAGTCTCAGCCTCAATCACCGCCCCCAAATACGCTGCAGGCCCTTAAATCAGCCCGTCAGGGAGCTTTAGCAGGAGGATGCTCCGGCCCCTTGGTGCTGGGGATTGCCTGAGACGCATGTCGGAAACGAGGAAAGGATTTGCATGTTGTGCTGGATCACTGGAGCTGTGAGAGTGGAGGTAGTCAGCAGGTAGCATGGCTGCAGATCATCTGTATATCTTTATTATGTCTCGTTACGTAGCTGATTTACAGTATTGCTGCGCTATAGGAATACAGTATAAAAAAGTCTATTTGCTGATTTTTATTTCTTCTCAGCGAAGCTTAATTTTACAACGCTCTAATCTGAGACACCAGCTGTTCGCCGACAAAGTTTCTCCGTGTCAGAGGAGTAAATAACAGCGTGGGGCTGCGGGCGCTGCCCTGGACCGGAGCCCTTCCCGAGGGCGACGCCTGCGGGGACGGTTCCTGCCCCCCTGGCAGGGGAGGGAAGGGGCTGCAATTAATGGGGGGAGAAGAATTTGGGGACAAACAGTGGTTTGTCTCTGGGCCGGGGAAGAAAGATGGCTTTCTCCCTTTTTCTTGAAGAAAAGCTCGAAAAGATACTGTCTGCTTAAGGTACAAGGAAGGGGATTGGGTTAAGGTTCATGAGACAGGTTGCAGCTTTTTGGGGGTGACTTGCTATTTATTGAGCCTGCTCCCCAGCCTTTGGGAGTCTTCTGGTCTGGTTCTCCCCAGGGAGCTGGTGTCCTTCCCCCAGCTCCTGCCCCCGATGTGTTTCCTCCTCCCACTTTCCGTAACCCCCCTTTGACATCTCCACTACCTGCTAATGGGATTTCAGCTCACCCCACGGTGGTACATCTGAGCCTTGAGTCCACGAAAGCCCTTTCCAGCGAGGATGCCGCACTGGCGACTGCTCCCTGACACTCACGTTTCCTCCGCTAAAGGGGAAAAGAATGGAAGGGAACGGATTATTTTTTTTTATTTATTTTGAAAATTTTTTTTTTTTTACAGGCTGTCATTTTCTAGGCTTTTTAACAAAACGCTTTCATCGGCAGTATCCGCAGCAACGGCTGAGAGCGGCTCCCAGAGTGCCTGCCGGGGTGGGATTGAGGGAGCAGGGGGAGAGACCTGGGCAGGGTTGGCCACCCACGGCCCCCCAGCAGCAGGGTGTCACTGCAGGTCCCCCACACGGGGTGACGGCTCCATCCCACCAGCCACCTCACCCCTGTGCTCATGAAGCCACCTCCACCCATCCCATCCCCGTCCAATAGCGGGGCTAATTTATCGTTAGCCACTAATGATGTTCCCCGGCATGGTTTTCCCCAAGACAGAGTGTGTTTTGCTCCCTTGACCTTTCCTTGCAGGTCAAGTCCTCCATCGTTTTTATTGCTCCCCGCCATCATGGCAAATCCCTGTCCTTCCTTGGAAGCGCAGTGTGGAGCCCTGCCGCCATGAGTAATTAATCACTTTCCTTATTTAATATAACCCTGCAGCCGATTTTGTGGGTTTGGCTGCAGAGCCATCCTGGCTAACCCCAAATCCTTCCCCAGCCCTGGGCAGACTTGTGTTTGTGCCTCGATGATGCTCTCCTGCTTGGATTCCCCCTGAATCTCTCTCCCTATCGACTCCGGCCGCGTTCCAGCAGCGCTTACAATTGGAGCTGCTTTCCATTCCCATCTTCCAAAGCATTTGCCATGGCTCCCAGCGGATTTATCAATGCAATTTTGATCTCTTGGCTAACATACCAGCTGCTTCGCAAGCCAGCGAGCAGTGCCGGCTGCGGAGGAGAGCATTCCTCTCTGCCGTTTAATTCCCGGGCTCCCAACTTGAGATATCGAACCGTTAATAACTGCTTTCATTCCGGTCTCTCTTCCCGCGCGCTGCCCCTCCATTTCTCCATACGGCCGGCTAAGTGGCGTGTCTCTCGCTGTGATAATCTGTTTGAGGTGCTTCTCCACGTGAGCGCTGGAGCTAACTCAGCATCTTCTGATCATTAAAATAGGTCTGTCTTCGCAGATGGATCTGCGTGAGGTCTGCGTGGGGGGCTTTTTTTTTGGAGACCAAGTGGGTTTGTGCCGTGGGAGTCCTCATCCCCAGCTGTGAAACCCCTCTCTGTGGTCGGTGTTGCCGATGGGAAGAGCCTGACCCTGAATCAGGCAAAGCCATGGAGACTGAATCCCTCCCGAGGCAGGAGATGATGGGTAGAGCAGCAGACGGAGCTGTGGGGTGTCCTTCTCCGTGCTGGAAACCCCCTGGACCTCCTGCTGAGCCCCGTTAGGGCTGAGCATAACATTTTGGGCAAGGGCCTGCCTCAGGTGCTCAACTTCCCCGCAGGTGTCCCATCCGGCCCCCGTAATGTCATCTCCATCGTCAACGAGACGTCCATCATCCTGGAGTGGCACCCGCCGCGGGAGACGGGGGGTCGGGACGACGTCACCTACAACATCGTCTGCAAGAAGTGCCGCTCGGACCGGCGCGCCTGCTCCCGCTGCGACGACAACGTGGACTTCGTCCCCAGGCAGCTGGGGCTGACGGAGACCCGGGTCTTCATCAGCAGCCTGTGGGCGCACACCCCTTACACCTTCGAGATCCAGGCTGTCAACGGGGTTTCCAACAAGAGCCCCTTCCCGCCGCAGCACGTCTCCGTCAACATCACCACCAACCAAGCCGGTGAGTCCTGGGACGGCGCGGTGCTGGGGATTTTAAGCCATACGCTACAAGTTGAAAGCTCCCAATCCAAAGGAAAAAGCTCCCGGGATGCGAGTGGTGTGGGATGGCTGTGGTAAACCTGTACCCAGCCCTGGGTGGGCTGGGGGAAGGTGGGAAGTGGGGAGAAGGGCCAGGGAAAGAGGGAGAGAGAGGGATGGGGGAGCTGGAGAAGGGTGCCTTTGCCCTGGGCAAAGCCGGAGCTGGGCTGTGGGAGGGGATGGGGTGAGGATCGATATCTGCTTTTTATCCATCTCTAGATTGCTTGGGGATGAAAAAGCATTTCCCTTTCCCCACTTTTCCCAAGTGAAAGCAGGGCGCTGAGGTGGATCTGGCCTTGAAACACAGCCTGAGCATTGCAGCGTGGCAGGGGGGGGCACCATCCCGGGGCTGAATGCGGACTCAGTCTCCTCTGGCACATCCCTCTCCCTTCTCCAGGCTCCCCTGCCCCTTTCCCTCCCTCTTCCCCATCAGGTGTCAGGAGCTGAACAAGCACCAAGCCTGGACGCTGGCGGGGTGTGGGGACGCGGTCCTGGGCTGCCCTGAGGAGCACAGGGAGCGAGGGGATGGGAACCCGCCTGCTTTGGGCACAGGAAGGGGATGGTCGCTCCTGCTTTGTGCCGAGCGTGTAGCGCAGGCAGCCTTCGCCAGCCTGCTCCCTCGGCACAGCACGCGATAGAAACCTGGCCTGAATATCGTCTCCCAGCGCCGAGGAATACGAATCTGCGCTTGTGCCGGGCTGGCATTGCCATCTCCTGAACTACATGCAACCAAACCTGCCGCTGGTTTCCAGGCCTTTTCTCCTGCGGTGGGATTTTTGGGGTGTTTCTTTGCTCGTCTCTCACCCTCGGGCTGAGGGAAGAGCCAGGGCTCCCGGGTCCGTCTGTCCGTACCCCCACGCTCCCTGATTCTCAAGCAAAGGTCCCCAGTGCCGCAGGAGGGGCTGTGGGGTAACGTGGTGGAAATGCATCAGGTGTCCCAAGGGCAGGATCAGGGCTAAATTTAAAATCCCTTTGGCTTTGCAGTGGGTTTTTCCACCCGCTTCCCCTCTCCCCCCACCCCGGGGCTGGCTCCGGGCTGGTTAGTGCATCTCACCCCGCAGGGCTGCTCCCGGCCCCATCTGCCTGCGTGCCACTATCCCCCCGAATGGGGTGGGGGACACAGCAATTTACAAAACAGCAATCAAACGAAGTGTTTCATTTTGGCCCATGAGCATCTTCTGGGAGTGGATGTGGAGAGATTAAAAAGAAATAAATATGGGATTAAATATGATGGTTAAACAAAGGTGGTGCCGGACTACAGACATCTCCCAGTGCAGCAGAGCAGCAGGGAGCTCCCACCACCCATTGATTCCCTCCAGGGCACAATCCCGCACCCCAAACTGATTGTTCCGAGCTCAGCTCTGCCCCAGATCCGTGGGGAGGAGGCATTATCCATGCGCAGTGCTGCCTGCACTCTGGGCATGGTGAGGAGGAGGGCAGGACAGGGAGCTGTGACCCTGCAAGCAGGTCATGCCAGTGCCGCTTTGGGGCTGGAGAGACTTGGGTACCTTTCTTGTAGGCTTTTGGTGGGATTAACTGCAGGATCAGGGCCATATTGTCTGTCTCTGGCCCTTTCGAGTATAACTCGGAGGGCAAAAAACCTTTGGAAAATTGTCTCCTGACTGATTTAGCGGCTTGGTGTCCTTGATGGTGGAAGGATGGTGTTGGTGTTGCAGCTGCTGGGGATGCTCAGCTCTGGGGATGCTCGGCTCTGGAGGTGCTTTGCTCCGGGATGCTTGGCTCTGGGGATGCTCAGCTCCAGGGGTGCTTAGCTCCAGGATGCCCAGCTCTGGTAATGCTCGGCTCCAGGATGCCCAGCTCCAGGGGTGCTTAGCTCCAGGGTGCTTGGCTCCAGGGATGCTCAGCTTCCCGGCAGGCACAGAACAGCCCTAGGTTTGCTGCAGTGCATGCGGAGAGCGGGGCAGGGAGCAGCGGCAGCGGGGACAATGTGCCTGCCAGCTCTTTTAGGAAACCTGCTCGCTTGGCTCCGGTCTGGTGTGTGGACTGAAATACTGTGGGCGGCTTTGCAGGACAGCGTGGTGTGTGGCATGGCCGGCGAGGCTGATCAGAAATGCACGGCAGGGAGGGAAGGGGGTTGGAGAAACCGTGACAGGCCCACACCCGATGCCGGCTGCACACTGGCCGAGTGCTGAGCATCTTGCTTTCTCTGGGGGTGCTGCGACGAGGTGCCCAGGACCCCCGCGTTTTGCTGCCCGAGAGGTCTTGGGGGCTGCAGGGATGGAGCTGCCTTTGGAGCACCCTTGTGCCATGGCCCCAGGGCGGGCGAGGAGCTGCAGGAGGGTTGGAGGCTGTTCTGCAAATGTTTGGGCTTCAAAAATAAAACTCCTGGGAGAAGCGTGTTTGGGCGCTGAGGATGAGCACCACCCTAAGGGCAGACCCAGCAGCTCCTCGGGGCCAGGGCTGAGCCAAAGCTGGGCTCAGGCACCCCGTGGAGTCCCCTTGCTGGGCTGGGGTGTCCCTGCCCTGGTTTTGCATCGTCGTCCTCAGGGTGGGCAGATTTTTGCTCCTACGCCCTGTTACTGACAGCGCGTGGGGCGGCAGCCGTGGCACCGGCTCCTGCGGCGGTGGGTGCTGGGTGCCGGCTCCCCCAGAGGCTGCTATGGCAAAAGATGGCAAGCAGAGCTGGAAACCGTCCTCGAGCAGAGCTGGAAACCGTCGTCGAGCTTGTTTTATCCCCACTAGGGAGGGCTCTGCTGGCTTTGCCCACCCGTGGGAGTCATTCATGGAGCAAGCAATCCCAAGGAGAAGGAACACTGAGGATTTCTAAGCCCCTAATTAAAAAGACTAATTGGTTTAAATGCAGGAAGTCCCTTGCTGGCTCGCTGCTCTGGTTCCATGTAAGCTACTGAGATGCCGCTTTTCCCACTGCTCATATGGGAGCTTGTCCCACGGGGTGAAGAACCGCAGGCATGGGAGATTCAGGATGCTCCATGTGCCCAGGAGACTTTGCTCCTCCCCAGGGCTGTCGGTCCTACCCCTTTCCATTAATTTTCCCTCCCTCCCCGCTTCCTCGGCAGCACCCTCCACTGTCCCCATCATGCACCAGGTGAGCGCCACGATGAGGAGCATCACGCTCTCCTGGCCTCAGCCCGAGCAGCCCAACGGCATCATCCTGGACTACGAGATCCGCTACTACGAGAAGGTGAGCCGCATCTGCACGCCCGACGTCAGCAGCACCGTGGGCTCCAGGCCGGCAGCGGTAAGCTCGGGTGGAAACCTCAGGAGGGAGGGTGGCCTGGGAGCGTGTGGAGCTTCATACGGCGCTGCCGGGAGGCTGCTCTAGTCCTGAACTTGTTGGGAGAGGAGGAACATCGATGAGCTTTGAGTCAGGCTCTTTGCTGGGAAGGTTCTGGGTGGTGGGATGGGTGCCAGGTCGCCCGCACTGGCTCCTGAGGATGCAACCAGAGGAAGGGAAGCAATGTTGCGGCTGCAGATGGTAATTCCTGCCCCATGGGCAGCATTTTCTCCAGCACACCGGTGCCCGTTGCTGCCTTGGCACTGGTACCTGCTAGGGTGAGTAGGGACCTGGAGCGTGGGAACAGCGTCAGGAGGAAAGGAGGGGGACGGTGAGGACCGGTGAAGTTTATCAGGGTTGTCCCTGTCCCGGGTCACTGCCTCCCACCGGCTCCTTTCGCTGGCAGCCGTCCTTCCCCGCAGGGGACACGCTCTCAACCCTTGCGGTGAACCGTGCTGAGCCCAAGCTGTTCCATCCCTCCTGTGTCTTGCCAGCTTTAATGAATTCCTCTAAACGTGAATAATTAGATGATCTCACCAGCGGCCCCTTTACAGCAAATCACCGGAGAACGCTGCAAAAAGTGAGATTTGAGACGCATGAGGTTTCCACCAAGGTTTAGCACAAGGCCCCCTGCCAGCAGAGCAGCGACCGTGGGGGCTGGGGACCTCACAAGAGTCAAGTTGCCCTTGAACCTGCTAGATGTGCAGGGACATCAGTGGTTTAAAGAGGAGGAATTTACTGCTCATGAGTGTTTGTTCTCTGGATGCCCTTATTGTTTCCCCCCCGCTGCTTCATGCTCTTCATTCTGCTGGGACCAGGGGGCTGCTGGGGAGGGACATGCTGTGGGGACCTCCCCGGCTTTCCGGACACCAGGCAGAGCTCATGGGTCGTGTTCCTACAGGATCCTTGTGTCAGGGGTTGAGGGCAACCAGGAGGGTCCAAACCACCTCGCCCAGGCTCCGGTGCTTGTCCTCCTGGAGCAGAACCAGGGCCACCACTTTATCCCCCTGCAGATCAACGTCATCCCTGCCATCAATGGGGCTGGGGCACATCTTCCCCCGCGCTGTCCCCTGTGCCCGTCCCCACTGACCGTCTCTTGGCCGTGCCCACAGGACCACAACGAGTACAACTCCTCCATGGCCCGCAGCCAGACCAACACGGCCAGGATCGAGGGGCTGCGACCCGGCATGGTGTACGTGGTGCAGGTCCGAGCCCGCACTGTGGCCGGCTACGGCAAGTACAGCGGGAAGATGTGCTTCCAGACACTGACGGACGGTGAGTCGGAGAGGGGGGGACAGGGAGGCAAAGGGGGTGGTTGTCTTTCCAGCAACAGCTTCGGGCTTTAATTGGATTAAACGAACTTGTCTCTGCAAACCTCTCTCCCAGCGGGCAGCGTGGAGAAAGCCAGGTGATTTACAGCGATGTCTTATTAATTGCCAGCTGGAGGAGTAATCTGTTTTAAATCTCTTAGCTCTGTCTTCTCCCCCGCTATTTAGCTGCAATTTTGTCTTTCCTGCTGCTGATCGTAGTGGCGGAGCCCCCCTGCCACCGGCTGCAAGTCCAGCATGGTGGGGTTGTAGACCCCTGGAGGAAGGACTCCTAGGATGCTCTCCTGGGATGCTCGGAGCCACATGTGAGCCATCAGGGCAAAGCTGGAAGGATCAGACCCATTTCTAACCACTCATTCCCCACCTTGAGGTGGTGCGTCGAAGGGAAAGGGCTAGCTCACGACCTTCACGGCTTCTTCTGGCCTCCTCACCAGAGTTGGGCTGTTGTTCGTCTGCCCCCAGCCCTTCCCTGCACCCACAAACACTACATCCCTGTAGAGATTAATAACTCGCAGGAGAGTTTTTCATTAATTCCAGCTTTGGCACAAATCCATATGTCAGTGAATGAGGCGAGGCTCCTTTCGTGGTCCTCCCACCCCTCCAGACGCAGGGCAAGCTGAAGTCCCTCCAAGGAGGCCCTTCCTTGCCTTTGCCAGCATGGTTCCTGCTCCACTTAGGTGACACCCATGGGTCCCAGCCCCGCTGGCTATCTTTCCTAAAACTTCCCTTCTTTCCTAAAACTGGGTCTCTCCATGCTGGCCCTGGTGTTGAGTGCGAGCCGGGGTGGGAAAGGAAAACCACAGAGGGCGACCAAAGGGAAGGAAATGGTAATAAACACCCCCCAATGCCTCGAATCTTCAAAATTAGAGAAGCGAGAAGAAAAATCCTGCCTCAAATAAGCAATTAATTGAAATTTAATAAGAATGGATAGTGTAGATTATTAAATAATAATTGATTGTTAGATGAGAATTTCTCAGGATTTAAGCGGCTTGCAAGAGATAAATCTAGTTGCTAATAATTAACTGCGGACTAGAAAAATACAGATAAAAGGGTGCTAAGCGCTTTCTTTTGAGGGGAATTTTATTTTAACCCTTGCTTGTGGCTGCTGGGGATCGTTGGAGAAGGGGGTGTTCCTGGAGGGCTGCAGAAGCCCTCAGGAGTGTGGGGTCTGCTGGGTGCCGTCCACCCACATGGCAGTGGGTCCCCACGCTGCTAATGGGACAGGGCAGGAGAGGGGGAAAACTGAGGCAGGGAGACACATGGAGGTGGCACGTGGCTTTCTCAGGATCGCTCCAGGCATCTCCAGTCCTCCCTGTGCCACCTCGGCTTTCACCCCAGCCTGCTGCTGGGGGACACAGGGGGTGGCCGAGGGGACGCAGGGGGTTTGAGGGATGCTCGGTGCGGAGGGGGTGCTGTGGCTGCCTGCAGAAGGAGTTGGCTCGTGCCATCTGCCGGTATATAAACACCTACCAACGGACCTGCAGTGGAGGTGCTTGGGTTCTCCTGGGCCTCTCTCTCAAGGTTAACCGCTGTGTGGTGGACTCCCTGGTGTTTCATACGAGTGAACTCTTGGCGCGGCCTTCCCTGGCTGATTTCATTATTAACGGGGTCTTGTCTCTTCCTCCTTTCCTGCAACTTGTGGGAACTTTGAGACCCTGTGTTAAATTTGGTCGAAACGACCAACAGGTTTAAATTTATTGAGGGAAGAGAAATCCCAGAGACGTGGACAAAGCCACCTGGTGAATCTCATCTCTTTGGGAAAGTGGGCCCAATCGTGTTGGTTTGACTTGATTCCTAGGACCTTCTCTTCCATATTTTTAACCCAAACCATGTGTGAGCTGAGCGTGACAAATCCTTCCTCGTGCAACGCAGCATCGGCTCGTCATGTGCTTCAACCAGTGCTCCTGCCTGGATCTCCCTCGTCCCACCAGCCTCCCATGGGGTCAGACAATGTGTTACGGGACCCCTTCCCAGGAGGCTGCTCTTACTCCGTGAGCGCACAAGGGAGAATCCACCCCGTCCCTCTTCTCTTGCAGATGACTACAAGTCAGAGCTGAGAGAGCAGCTGCCTTTGATTGCGGGGTCCGCAGCGGCTGGGGTGGTCTTCATCGTCTCGCTGGTGGCCATTTCCATCGTCTGCAGCAGGTGGGTCCCCGTGGGATACTGCGTTCCTGGAAGGTGGAGGTGGTAAGATGCAGCTGGGAGAGATTTGGGGTCGGAAGGGAGGGATGGGGCACCCTTGTAGCTGGAGAGAGCTCTGAGCTGCCACCCCTGGCTGCGTGCTGCTGGCAGGGGAGCGGTTTGGGGCCGTTTCCAGCCGCTCATCCCTCAAGCCCGGCTGTTGTCTCCCTTCTTCTCCCAGGAAGCGCGCCTACAGCAAGGAGGCGGTGTACAGCGATAAGTTACAGCACTACAGCACCGGGCGAGGTGAGCGGGGAAAAGAGGGCAGGGAAACACTTCGGAACCCCCCACTCCTCGGGGGGGGCGGTTAAAGCCCCGTGGGGCAGATGGAGAGGACCGTAGGGTGGGAGGAGAGATATCCACAGCTGTGTGAGTGTGTCTGGGGGGGCTTTTGCAGTGGTGTAGGATTGTGGGTGGGGAAAGAAGAGCAGCAAGGGGTATTTGGGAGCTGGATATGGATTCTGAGGGGGATGAGGGGATGTAAGGGGCAGGGGAGATGTGGTGGGACGGGGGACAGGGAGAGGATGCTGTGAAGGCTCCCAAAGGAGGAAGAGAAGGAGAGAAGCAGTGTGTGGAGGGGGGATGAGCTCCTGATCTCCTGCCACAGGCTCTGCCCAGGCCAGGATTGGTGCTGGGCTGCTCTTACCGCTAAAGGGACTCTGGACTTTGGGAATGTGGGCAGGGAGTGGGTGTTGGTGGCCAGCATTGCTGCTGTCCTGGCCGTATGGCTAATGCTTGCCCTGTACCCTGCTCTGGGAAGGATGTGCAGCCAGTGACTGGGAAGGTTTAACTGGCTTTGGGCTGCTGATCCCCTTGGCAAACAACTAGGAGAGCCCGAGCTTGAAGGGCTTTTTCCTAAGATACTGTTGGGGTTTGTGGAGCGGCACAGGAGAATAAAGTCGAGGCGTCTGTGGGGTGTAACGTGTGCTCAGGTGCTCCTCCAGCTCCAGGCCGTTGTGATCACTGGAAATGATAATAAAGCAGCAAAGCACCAGCTTCAGAGGGTGAGGACTTGCCCCCTGGTGCTCACGGGCTCCGTGCCCTGTCCCAACGGGATGTGAATCCCGTTTACGCTCTCCTAGAGATGCCTCCCAGCTGCTTCCTTGTGGGAAGAAACCATCGCTGGGTTCTGGGCATCTGCTGAGGGAAAAGGGATGTTGGCAGGATGCAGGGCTGGGGAAGGATGGCTGGGGAAGGGGGGAGCAGGATGGGTGAGCAGAGAGGAGGGATGGAGCAATCGGCCTGGAAGAGGAAAATGGGAAGGCTGACAGGGAAGAAAAGAGTTTGGAGGCAGCCAGGAGAGCCCAGCCAAGCCGGCAAAGGCACACTAGATCTCTTTCGACCTTCTCAGCTTCATACCAAACCCCCTCAATGTGTTGAAGGGGCTGTGGGGGGCCGTAAACCTCCCAGCAAATGATAAACTGTTTTCCAAACATCACCGGGTGATACTCAAAGACGCTGGACCTGTGCTTTTCCTGCCGCCTTTTCTTTGCGCTTCTGCACCGTGGGTGGCGGGAGGAAGATTTATTTGATGCCTGGTGGCTAAACCCATGCTGGGCTGCAGCTGGACTTTTTTTTCCCCCTCTGTTTTCCCCCTGTTTTGAAATACTCCCCAAAACCCAGGGTGTTCAGACCAGGTTGGTTTTTAAAGCTGGGTGACGTGGGGATTGGTACCCCAAAGCGGGGGGTGCCAGCTGCACAGCAAAACCCTTTCAAGGTTAGCGAGCCTCCAGGCGCTCCGTTATTGCCGATGCTCGAGCGAAACAGGTGGGAAATTTGTGGCAAGCGACTAATGGAGTAACGAGTGCATCCGCCGGAACGAATCACCCGTGTGTTTAGTGGCACGGCAATTACAGCCTCCCCGGCGCGGCTCCGCCGTCCCTCCCGGGAGCACCCCCCTGGGATCGCCGGCTGCCTGCTGCTGGCAAGGGCTGCCCCGGGGGCGGGAATGTGGTCTCTTGGGTGGTAATTTCTTATGCTTTATCTCTGCCGCTGCTTCGCCAGGAGCTCGGAGATAGGGGGAATTGGGAAAGTGCCCCGTTGAAGCTGCGTCGAGGGTTTTTCTCTGTCCCCGTGATATTTATTCCTGAGGAAAAATGGTGTTGGGAGGAATCCAGCGCCGGAGTCAGGGTCATGCTGCAGAGCGCTTCAACTTTGGAAGAGTGGTATAAAGTTTGCCATCGCCTGCGGAAGTGATAAATGGCCTCATCCATTTTCTAGGAGTATCGGTGTGATTTTGCGAGTGCTCCCTTTGCAGGCAGGCTCAGCGCAGGTTGCTTTCGATGTTGTGCTCTGGTACCCAGCATTTCGCCCAGCTTTTGCCAGCCTGGCGACGATGAGACAGTGGCTGAGGTTTGCAGAGATGGGTAACGGGTTCAGGTGCCCTAATCCCACTCCTTCAGGTGGGATGGGGATTAGGGGGGAGCTGAACCTGGTGTTTAGTGAGCCCCCAAACAGACCCCGGGGCACATCAGAGGGTGTTTGAAAACCATCTTGTGTTGACGGTGGGCAGGAAACTTTGGCATTATTGTCTCCTTTATTTCTTCAATATTTTGATCAGTGAGTCAGTCTCGGTTACGATCCTGTAAATCCCTTTGTAATCCTGGCTGGAGCATCAGCTGCTCTTGTAAAAAAATTTATGGGGCAGTTAAAGTGTAAGAGACAGAGCCGTAAAGGGATTTATGAAGTGGGAGATGCACAGATGGCTTCATTGCAGCCTTCCGTGCCCTCCTGCGAGGCGCAGAGCGTTTGCCCCAAACACCCTTTTGGGGGTCGAAGATGCTCCTGCCTGGTCCCTCCCGAGCCCCGGGGGTCCCGCAGGCAGCTCTCCCTCGGGGGCTGTTTGGCAGTGGCGGGGCCCTGCTGCGAGGCTTTCCTGCCTCCTCCCGAATTACTCGCTGGCAAACTTGCAAAGCAGCTGTCAGCCGATCGAGATTCCCGGTGTGATGCCGTGGTCCGTGCATTCATCTGCGTGTCGGCTCTAGGGATGCTCCGGGAAGTGCCAGTGCGATGGGATCATGGCCTTTGGTGGTCCTTAACAAATCAGACCCTGTTAATCACTTTTAATGCCGAGGTCGCTCAGGGAGGAGGGCTGGGCAGCAATGTCCCTCCTGGTCACTCCAGAGATGACCTTGAGGGGCTGCGGTGCCATCCCCAGTCTCCTTTTTGGGTGAGAAAAGGTTGAACCTCCAAAGGGGCACCACAGCCCTCTCTGGGTGCCCTGTGGGGACCGTGGTGTAACGCTGGCACCCTGCAGAGCCCTGGGATGGCAGTGGCCACACTCTGCCCCACAGCTCGGCCCTCCAGGAGCCCTGCAAGCCCCAGGGCATCCAAGCATGACGCCTGCAAACCCCAGTTGGGAAATGTGGGGGCCTGTTTTGTTTTTTCCCCTTTTTGAAAAGGGAAAGAGCCTGTTTACTGCATCCTGCTGCTGCGTTGCCCCTGTGGAAGGGACCGCACGCTTGTCACGGAGGCCGGCAAAGCCGCATTTTATGGCTCCGTACAGGTTGTTGATTATAATTGCCACACTCTGTCAATTTAGTAGCGGCCACAAAACTATCAGAGGCCTTTTTGGGTAAATAAATATTTCTTCACTAAGGCATGGAGCCTCGTAAAGCCCTCGCCATAAAGCCAGCTAATTGTAGTTCAGGTCTGTAACGGCTCCCATTTGCTGGAGAGGAGGAAGAGGAAGGATAACGGAGGAGGAGCAGAGGGCAGAGAGGGAAAGGAGGGGATGCAGAGGAGGGTCAGGTGGAGCAGGGGGACCAAAGAGGACAGTAAGAGTCTTTGGAAGTAGCGCAGGTGAGCACAGTGATAGCCGCTGTCGTACGGGCGTACGGAGAGCATGAGCACACAGGGATCTCCAGTTCTTGGCCATGGCACAACTGCTCTTGGTTTTCTCTCCCTTTTGCCATTGCTCACAAATTTCCATGACAAGGGTCTCCAGGGATGAAGATCTACATTGACCCCTTCACTTACGAGGACCCCAACGAGGCCGTCCGAGAGTTCGCCAAGGAGATCGATGTGTCCTTCGTGAAGATTGAAGAGGTCATTGGAGCAGGTGGGTCTCACCATCCCCTGCTGCACATCCCTCCCTGCCCTCTCCAATGCTCCTGCATGGCCGCACATCCACCTGGAGCAATTTTCTGGGAGTGCACGCAAGGTCCTTTGCCGGGAAACCCTCAAGGAAGCCTTGGGACATCAGGCTTTCCTGAGCATGTGATGCATTAGGGTGGGCACGAGGTTGTTTCTACTCTCAAAGTTCCTCTGAGGTGGGAAGGGCTCCATGAACATATTCACTGGGTGACTGCGGGGCCTCTTGGGGTTTCCTAATTGCTTTTTCCATGAGATAACAAGAAAAAGCCAGATCTCGCTCTAGTCTCTGCCATATTTCCATACATATGTATATATTCACACGCGTGCACGCATCTGTATGTCATCTGTGCTGCTTTTATTGCCGTTTTTAAATAACGGTGTCGTACTCCTAGAAGAGAAAGTGAGAAGCTGGGGGGAAGCTGCAAACAAGCGATGAACTAGTTCGGTCGGGATCAAGTTCAGCGATGTATCAGCCACCCTTTGCTGCTCATCAAGGCAAAGTGGCTGCAAACCTGGCTTAAATGTAATCCCTCCACAGGCAAATTTCGCCTTGGTGAAGGAAAAGCTCTCTCTCTGAAAATGAGAGGACGCTTTCTCTGTATTTTAAATCAGAGGGCCGCAATGCAAACAGCCCAATTATTTTCCGTTCCAAGGTAAGTGATGTGCAAAAAGGCAACCGAGATTATCAATGCTGACACCTTGTATTTGAGGTAGTCCTTACATGTTGGTGCTCTAGCTCTGCAAATCCTTCTTGCGAGGGTTGGCAAGAGCGGCCCCAGCTTCTGCTGCTGGCGGTGATGGGCTCTGTCACCTTGGAGAAGGTTGCAAGCCCCAACGCGTCCTCAGCAGCAGACATTGCCCCTTTTAAAGAGAGCAGGCGAGTAGATTCATGGAGGAGAGCATTGCTGAGGCGTTAGCCAGCTGACATTGCTCAGCTGGTTGGTTTGGAGACCGAACCGCTCAAGGTACCACGACTCTTTGCAATGTTTCGTGTGGAGGAAGAGGTGATAGCGCCTGCCTTGCTCTTGCAGGGGAGTTTGGAGAAGTGTATAAAGGACGCCTGAAGTTGCCCGGCAAGCGGGAGATCTACGTGGCCATCAAAACGCTCAAAGCTGGCTACTCGGAGAAGCAGCGCCGGGATTTCCTGAGCGAGGCCAGCATCATGGGGCAGTTCGACCACCCCAACATCATTCGGCTGGAAGGGGTGGTGACCAAAAGCCGACCGGTGATGATCATCACGGAGTTCATGGAGAATGGGGCCCTGGACTCATTCCTGCGGGTAAGATGAGGTGGGGCTGATGTTCAGCTGTGGGATTCGGGAGTGAGGTGTTGGCATCCCATCCTGTAAATCCCAGCCTGTTCCCTTAGCTCGGGAGCTGGTTGCAGTTTGCTGTGCACCCCCAGAACACGTGTGTTTTGGTGCTGACATAACTCTGCTTAAATCCAGCAGCGCGGTTGGGTCCTCCGGGGAGGTGCAGCACCCTCCCAAGGTTGGGGGTGAGCCGCTCTGGTCCCGCGGTGGGGTCTGCACGCTCACCCCTGGGCCTGCTCTTTCCTACCGCAGCAAAATGACGGGCAGTTCACCGTCATCCAGCTGGTGGGGATGCTCAGAGGAATTGCTGCTGGGATGAAGTACCTTGCGGAGATGAATTACGTGCACCGAGATCTGGCTGCCAGGAACATCCTGGTCAACAGCAACCTGGTGTGCAAAGTGTCGGACTTCGGCCTCTCGCGCTACCTGCAGGACGACACATCCGACCCCACTTACACCAGCTCCTTGGTACGTACCTCTTGCAAAATTTTGTCTTGCCCAGCGTCCCCCATGCCGGCCCTGCACCCTCTGCCAGCTGCACCTGGGAGAAGGGTGCTGGATGTATCCCCCGGAGCTTCTGCCATGGGTGGGAGCATCTCAGGAGGTTGTGAGTTCCCACCCATCATCCTCTTTTCCTTCCTGTCTCTTCCTCCCTTTTATGAGTTCTCTGCCTCCCTCCGTGATGGAGCACATTTCTGCCCTCAGCAGTTTCCAGATTCCAGACAGTTCTCTTCCCTGTCCTGCATGGAGGGAAGGTGCCCGGAGGAGTCCTTGGAGAGACCAGGAAGGGGAGGCAGGGAGATCACAGCGTCTCCCGACAGCACAGCCAGGGCATTTTAACTCCCCTTCCCCCAGTGCTCCAGGTCTGGTCTGCCTTCCTCTGCTGGAAACTTGTTCCAGGCATTAATTAACGAGGCAAGCCTAATGGGAGCTCCGCTGTTCCCCAGCTACCCTTCTTGTCCTTAATTAACTCCTTCGTAGGTAATGGCAGCCCCACCGTCCCCTGGCTCCCTGCTGCCCTGGGGGGGACCCCTCAGCTCCCACCGTGGCCATCGTCCTGCCAGCGGGCTCGCAAGACCCTTACCAGTGCTAAGGATGAACAGAGAAGGGGATGAGCAACCCATTGACCTTGTCTAATTGGTTAATTAAAAGAGCGTGCGCAGGGTGCAGGCGCAAGGCTGCAACGGCTGCTGCCAAAGCAGCGTCTCAGGCTGCTGTGCTGTGCCCCCGTGCTGGGATCAGCCCTGTCCTCCAAATGGGGAACCCGCGGCCGTGCCTTTGGGGCTGGTGTCCTGTTCCAGCCCAGCTGCAGCCCCCCGCTCTTCCTCCCCTGCTCGCAGGGTGATCCCCCCGACCCGTCCTGCAGACACCCATCATTTATTTGTTGTTCAAAGCCCCCGGGCAGTAGCTGCTGGGATGAAGGCATGGAGTAGCCTTTCCCCACCTTTAGAGATAAAAGAGATTATCTCATCTGTGTTTTTATTTAATTTAGGCCATAATAGATCTCCCCGGCAGCTGGGAAGTGATGCTGTGCCTGCCATTACATCACTCTGCCTCCCACAGCGGGTTTTTAGCTCTGGGGAAAAGGCAGGAAAAACAACCTAGCAGTTAATTTCTCCATTTGTAGTTATTCAAATCAAATTTTTTTGCCATTCATCCTTCAAGAGCGGCTGACGCTTTGTTGGAAAGGCTATGGAAAACAATTGCGCTAAACGGTTTACAATGCAGTTCTGCCTGGAGTAAATACCGTGTGTGTCTGTGCTTCTCCTCCATCCCTGGGCTTTTTTTGCTGTTCTTCTCGCGGTGCTTTGCCAAGGAGCAGCCCCTCTGTATGTACTGCCTCTCTGCAGCATCCCTGCCCCCTTCCTGTCCTGCCAGGAGCTGGGACTCCAGCTTGATGGGGTGGCTTGAGGTGCTGAGCCTGATTTAGAGCTTTTAGGAGCAGTGAGGAGCTCTCTGCCAAAGGCACTTCCCTATTCCAGCACTTTCCAAGTCTCCTTTGGGGCTTAGAGGCGTTTTGCTTTTTGCCTTCCGCTCCAAAAGCGGGGCTGGAAGGATCTTCCAGCACCTGTGGGAGCCCAGCTGATGCTGTAGAGGATGCTCTTAGGTTAGACCTTCTTTCCATTGAAGGCCAAGGGACGGAGATACCTGTGGCTCCTTTCCCGAGACGATCACTAGCGCCGTCCCGTGTAGCCCGTGTCATCTCCTGTCTCCCTGGGAAGGGACCTGGGGACAGGTCACCGATGTGCCGGGTCCTGCAGGGCAGCCGTAGTGGGGAGGTGGCACTCGGGGATGACACCAGAGAGGGATAAACCCTTTTGTTTTGCTTAGTGAAGCCCTTTTGTGCAGGTACAGGATCAATTCATGGAGATGTTTTTGGCTCCTGCCCCCTCCTCCCGTCGGGTCCCTCCTGCCTCTTCCTCAGCGGGGTCCCCAGGGATGGGGGCCTGGGGGTGGGCGGGATGGCTCCAACCCCGGCTCATGGGTGTCCGGGCTCCTCTGCCAAGAGCCGTTTCTCACCTGCTCTCCCTTTTTCCACAGGGGGGGAAGATTCCCGTCAGGTGGACGGCGCCGGAGGCCATCGCTTATCGCAAGTTCACCTCAGCCAGCGACGTCTGGAGCTACGGCATCGTCATGTGGGAGGTGATGTCGTTCGGGGAGAGGCCCTACTGGGACATGTCCAACCAAGACGTAAGCACTGGGAGTCATCCACAAGGCTTGGGGGAGGGTTCCCAAAGGAAAGACCTGCCTGAACGGCTATCTGCTCCTTCCCGGAGCCTCGGCAGTGCTCGGCTTTGGAGATGAAACAGGCTGGCGAGCGAGAGGATGCAGGGAGGGAAATTGGGAAGAAAAGCCAGTGGGCTGGTAATTGGACTTCAGCAAGCTGCAGGGCCTTTGAAAATGTTCAGAGGGTTTACGAGCAGGGAAAGAGCTTTGGTCGTCGGACTGCTCTACTCCGATGCCATCCGCCGAGATAATGAGTGGCAGCTCTCCGCCGGGAGGAACTGTGGCACGCGGAGCATCAGAGCAGAGATTAACCTCCGAGAGCCCCTGCTCTGTCGGAGCCGTGAGCGTCTCCTCCCGCTCCCTTTGCTGCTGATGAAGTGGGCTGGCAGCACAGGCAGCTCGGCGCGGGGAGAGGAGCGCTGGGGGTGGCTGGCGGTTTTTCCTCTGTGACACCTCATCCGAGTCCCTCATCCTCACGCGCTGCTTCCTCCCCCGCTGCCCTGCAGGTCATCAACGCCATCGAGCAGGATTACCGGCTCCCGCCGCCCATGGACTGTCCCGCCGCCCTGCACCAGCTGATGCTGGACTGCTGGCAGAAGGACCGCAACACCCGCCCGCGCTTCGCCGAGATAGTCAACACCCTCGACAAAATGATCCGCAACCCGGCAAGCCTCAAAACTGTGGCTACCATCACCGCTGTGTGAGTCTCCCGGGCGCCTGGGGGATGCTCTCGCCTCAGCATCCTGAGCCGCGGCGAAAGGCTGCCCGAGCGGCTCGTGCGGCCGGAGGGAAGGACAGGAATTCATAAATCGCTTGGCAGGCACAGGGGGTTTTTTGTCTTCACTCTGCCTGACAGTCAGACAAAGAACATGTAGTTTTCAGTCGAGAAACAGCAATAATTCTTTGCTATTGATTCTTTATGGCGTGTGACCATACGGGCGCAGTGTCAGCTCTGCCGGCGCCTCCGTCCTTGTGGCTCCGGCAGCTGGATTACAACGTGCGGGGTTGCAAAGTACTGCTTGGCAGAGCCGTATTCCCGTGGGACAGGCCTTCCTTGTGGCCTTTCTTGTCTCAGGCATGTGCTGGGAGCAGGGCAGTGCTGGGGGGAGCACAAGGGCGCAGGGCGGGTAGATTGGGGACCACATCTGTGCACCGGCTGGGCTCAGGCGTGGCAGCCCCTGGGTGCCAGCCGGGCTTGTCCCCAGCGCTGTGTCCTCTTGCAGGCCTTCTCAGCCCCTCCTCGACCGCTCCATCCCCGACTTCACTGCCTTTACCTCAGTAGACGACTGGCTGAGCGCCGTGAAGATGAGCCAGTACCGGGACAGCTTCCTGACCGCCGGCTTCACCTCCCTGCAGCTTGTTGCCCAGATGACGTCCGAGTGAGTTGGGTGCCGCACCAGGGCTGCGAGAAAACTGGGTGCTGCCTGGGGTGGATGGGGGCTGCGGGGTGGTGGGAAGGTCGGTGCGAGGTACCTGCAAAGGGAGGGTGTGAGCATCCATCACACCGGTCAGCAGAAGGACCCTTAGTCTGGAGGTGGCCGCGGTGACCACCTGGAGGTCAGCACGTGGGTGTTTCTTGGTCTCACCTCGCCCCTGGTGCTGCTCACGGGGCTGCGGTTGGGTTCTTTGGCTGTTCTGCTGCTGAAAGGTGTGGACCAGCTGAGCTTACATTCCTCGGCAGAACGGATACGCCACCCCTCAGCTGCCCACTGACACTCCTCCCTTGTCTCTCTGTCTTCCAGAGACCTCCTGAGAATAGGGGTGACTTTGGCTGGGCACCAGAAGAAGATCCTGAACAGCGTCCAGTCCATGCGAGTACAGATGAGTCAGTCTCCGACCTCGATGGCATGACGTCCCCTTGTTTGACGGGGAGGGGACGGGGAGGGCATGCAGCGGAGGTGGGAGGGGAGGAACCTACGGGCACCGCAGGGCAGCATTTGGAGAGGTGCCACCGCTGCCTGGGGACTGCGACCGCAGGCGAAGGATGTTCCTGGGACTCATCTCTAACTGGTGACTTCCGTTCCTCACCCACAGAAGCACACTTACCGATGTCATGGAGAACAGCGTATAAATACATATAAATATGTACAAATCATATATTTAAAAAGCAAAACAAACAAACAAACAGAAAAAACAAACACAAACAAACAGTGAAGACAAACCAATGTGGGTTGGGGAAGCAAACCCAAACCCTAGAGACCAGACTCCAATCCCACCACCAGTGAGCAGTGGTCGAAACTGAGGAGGAGGAAGGGGGCTGTTGCGAAGGGAGAGGCGTGAGATGGAGTGTCCCGTCTGGAGAAACCGCCTTCCTTCCTTTTTTTTTCCTTCTTTCGCCCGCCTTCCCCATCCCGGCCCTTCCCGCTCCCCGCTCTGCTCATGGATCGGGTGGAAGCGTCCTGGGGCATCTCCACAGCTCCCTGCCCTCCTGCCCGGGGGCCGCTCCGGCAACTACCAAAGGACTTCGTTGACCACTGCATGGGGGATCCGACTCAATCCAGTTAATGTCTTCATATTGAAGAAGAGATGTACCTTCAATAGAAAACCTTGGGTTATGGTTTTTTTCTTTTGTTTTTTTTTCTCCTTTGCTTGCATTTTTTTTGCAAAAATGGAAAAAAAATGGATTAAAAAAAATTATAATAATAATAATAATCCATCCTGGAAAATGGAAAGAGGTGTTCCCGTGTGTGTGTGCGCTTGTGCGCGTGTGTACGTTGTCGACTTACTGTGGACTCACTGCTTGTCCGTAACCGAAGATCACCGCCAGCCGGTTCCCAGCCCGGGGGGGTCCCGGGGGTTGTCCTCGCAGCCCCCGGCAGCAGGAGGGAGCAGGGAAGCACTCCATGGTGAAGCAAGCACTTGGCATCCTGCGAACAGGGAGGAGGACGCCAAGGACCGGCCGGTGCGGCGGGGACGGGACGGGAGCGGAGGAGCCGCTGTGGTTGTGACTGGGTTGGTGAGCGCTGGAGGAAGAGGAGAGATGCTCTGGGAAACAGACTGCTAAGGCCTCCAGAGCCTCGGCGATGCTATGGAAGATGGCTATGGAGGACTTTTTTTTCCCCCCATCTTGCAGACCTAAGGATTTTGATACTGATTTACAGACTTAGGTTTCATGGCTTCAGAGGTAGGTCCGTTCGTCTGGTGTCCTCCTTGTCCATCCATCTGTCCTTCTCCTCTGTATTTTTCTACTCGCTTCCTTAAAGCCTCTCCCAGTGAATGCTGCCGCGTCTTTAATTTGATTTTTTTAATTTTTTTTTTTTTTGTTCCACCGTTGCTCCCCTTTGCAAATTGATCTAGTTGAAATTACTAGATGCGTGTCAGTGTTTACACAGAATATTGTAAGACTGGGCAATCTAACTTCCCTCTGTGGATCGCGCCGCGAGTTTATAAAATGAATGAACTCTTAATAAGGCTTTTACTTAGGCAGTTGTGTGCGAGTCGTAATGATCCATCACCGCGCTCTCGCAGGCACTGCGCTGGCAGCAAGTGGCACTCGTGTGGCAGGGGAGCGGTGGCACGGGCGCGCTGCCCGGCTGTGCCTTGGGGGCTAACGGTCCCTGACGACATTTGGTGACGTGGTGGCTCGTACATGTACGAGAAGCCCTCAGTCCCCTCACGCGTCCATCCCTGCTGTGGGGGTGCCCCACATCTGCTTGCGCCATGGGGATGCCCTGCATACATCTATGTCGTGGGGATGTCCTGCATCCTCCTGTGCCATGGGGGTGCCCCACATCCAGCTGTGCCGTGGGGATGCCCACATCTATCTGCATCATGGGGACACCCTGTGTCCGTCAGTGCCATGGGGACACCTCGTGTCCATCTGAGCTGTGGGGTTTCCCCATGGCCGTCCTTGCACATCCATCCGCACCTTGGGATTGCCCGAAGTCTGTCTATGCTGTGGGATTGCCCAATGTCCATCTATGCCATGGGATTGCCCAACGTCCGTCTATGGCATGGGATTGCCCAACGTCCATCTGTGCCGTGGGATTGCCCAACGTCCGTCCATGCCGTGGGATTGCCCAACGTCCATCTGTGCCATGGGATTGCCCAACATCCGTCTGTGCCGTGGAGATGCCTCACCAGATTTGCCTACTGGCACCAAAGACAAGGGGAGAAGCCCGCCCTCTGCCTGCTGCCAGCTCCTGCGATTAAAAAAAATTATAGAGCATTGTCCCCTGCGCCGGCACCATTGGGATGCTCTCTGCCTGGGGGGAAACCCGTCCGTGCCATGGGGAGCACGTGCTTGGTTCGGGAGGATGGCGGCTGACACCATCATGAGATGAAGGACCCTGGTGATGGGGTGCTCTTTACACCTCCACTTTTATTTCTTTAATCGTCTGAGGAAGATGACCTGCCACTCTCCTGAAGAACAGGAACTAACAAGATGCAGGAATGAGCTTGTTTCAAACCGCTGAACTCCCCCCAGAGAAAAGAGGCAAGAAAAACACCCCTTGTTTACAACAGCAGGGACTGCTCCTCGTCCTGTCTGATAGACGATCACTGATACCTCTCGGGATACTCGCGGCCCAAATCTGTATTCCAGGATGTTGTCACACCGAATCCAACATGCAGATGGAGCGGGCGCCGTGCATACTAATACGCCGCCTCACCACATTGATATTCACCGGTCGTGAAAGATCCTTTGTGGGCTTTTTTTTTTTTTATGGTTTCTCTTTTATTAGAAGGAAGCTAAAGGCATTTAAAGAAACCAATGACAGCGACACAGGCTAAATATCAAAACTCCACCTTTACAACTTCCTTGCTGCGTGACGCTCGGCCGTAGGAGCACCTGCGAGGCAGCTGGTCGCGCAGCCCCGCGTGGCATCCTCCCCCAGCCCTTTTTTAATGTAAAACCTTTAATATAATGCATTCAGTGCTGCCCAGCAGAACCACAAGAGTCAGTGTGGGAAGGAAGCACGTCCAGGAGTGCTGCCGATGGAGGGGGGAGAGGCTTTCGGCTGAGAACGGGGTGGTGTTTGGGAACAGGAGGGTCCATCCTGACCTCTTAAAACTTGCGAGGTGTCTTCCAAAACCTCGATACACCCTGCTGGTGGCTGACTTGGCCCAGCGCTCGCCCACTCTTCTTTTAGGCCGGAAAGCAAGGAAAATATAGTCGAGGGCTGTCCTGGTGCTCCCCAGGCTGGGTGAGGATGCTGACAGCATCGTTGCCAGAGGTGATGCCTTCCAGACCCAGAGAAGCTTTGTGCACCATCCCAAGCTCACCTGCAGGGAGACCAGGAGGAGGTCAGGGTGGCAAGTCCCCTCCGGAGGTGACATATGGCTGCAGTGGTGCCCGTCAGAGATGCCAGGGCTGTTGGGCTTTTTCACTTGCCGCCCATCCCTAGCCGGCCAACATCTGGCATCTCCTGGGCTGTGTCATGGATCCCACCTCTTCTAACCTTTCTAATCCCAACTCTTCTAACTATGGGATTCCCATATCCCGCCTCTTCTAACCAGCCCTCTCCACAGGGGTGGCATCACTGCCTCAGCAGAGGCTCAGCAGAGCGAGTCCATGGTGATGGCTCAGGGGATGGAGATGTTCGCTCCAGGGTGACGCGAGAGCCCGGCAGCAGATTGACGGTGCTCAGGGCTGAGCAGGGAGACTGAGGGTGGCGCACACAAATCCACGCGGTGGTGAGGTATGGTTGGCCAAGGGGGTTGCTGTCAAGATGATACCCGAAGCAGGGCTGCCATGTGCCGCCTGCTCTCCTGGGCTTTTCATCTAAAATGGAAGATTTTACCAAAAGCTGTCCATTTTCTGATCTGGTAATGGAAAACAAGGGGGCAAGTGCAAAATAGCCATGTTTGATTTTTGCTTTTTGTTGAAGAAAATAACGTAAAAAATTCAGAAGACTTCTGTCGGAGCATTTTGTTTCTTTAGAGGTCGCTCTGTCAAGGAAAATAAGTTTTCCAAACTGCGAAGCCTTTCTGACCAGGAGTGACAGCGTTATCCCTGCCTGGCCATGATGGCAGGGTTGTGCATCTTTGGACTGGCCCGTCTTTTCCTTCGTCAGATGCCAAGGAGGAGACTCTTGCCGGGGTAGGAGATGGAGGGCACCGTTGAAGAGGTGCCTCCTAAATCAAGGCTTGTGTCAAGAGGAGACTCCCAGGTGCTTAGCTGTAGCCATGTGGCTGCACTGTCCAGGTCATTTAAGAAGTCTCCTCCATTGGCGATATCATGGAAAAGCGGTCGAGATGCTCCAGCTTTGCCTTGTGCGGCTATGGGGTGGGCACCGCAGGCAGCGGTGGGACCTGGGGCAGGAGGCTCTGCCTTACAGCTCCTGCTGCTTTGTTTTGTGGACTGAGGAGTGATGCAGATTTGGGTCCGTTGGATGCTTTGCCAGTGCAGAGGGGCTCTGCCAAATGTGGGGAAAGAACCAGTGGGGAAAAAAAATTAAAAAAAAGAAGAAAAATGAAGCCACTAAATGTGGTCTAAAAACAAAAGCTCCCATTTCATGCCTTCTTCTGATCCATGTTGTGGTCAGTGTTGGAGTTAATTTCTTTGATCCCAAGGGGGAAAGGATGGCTCAAAAGTAATTTTTTTCCCCAGAAAGTTTTGTTTTGCATGGAAATAAAAGGAAGAAAAAGGCATTTCTAGTTGAAGTCAACCAACTCCAACAGACCTTTCTCTGGGCTGCTGTTCATCCATCAAGCAAAGCCCTGGTGGGTTCCTCTGACAAGGTGCTGGTGCTGGGAGGTTCCCTTTGCTGGTGGGTCTCGCTGGGATGGATCCTGGCCCCTGGCCACCGCTCGTTGCTGGTGCTTGCCATGGCACCTTGCTCCTCTGGCTGCATCCCACCTCTGTGCGGAGCAGTGGCACAGGGATGTGGCCACTTGCCGGGGTCGCCTTCGAGTGAGCCCACCTGGCGCTCAGCCCTGATCCCGTCCTCTCATGGAACCCCTTCGCAGTTGTCAGCTCCTTCTCTACATTTCTATGGCAACTGCAAAAACCTCAGCCCTTTTGTGTCTTTTTTAGGGTTTTTTTGTGTGTCTGCGCTGGCTTTGTCTGTTTTGCATGTAGCATTACATCAAAATAGTGACTTTTGGCTACAAAAGCCCCACTTTTAGCTTGGCCTGAGGTCTCGATGTGAGAATCAGTGGGCGAAATGGCCATGTCTGGACTGGGTGTTGCCAACTGGCTTCGAATTACCAAAAATCCCTTCAGTGTCCTCCAGTTCCACAATTTTGTGTTGCTCCCCACATCACGCCCCCCCTCGCCCCCTCCCAAAAAAATATTCCCTGTTGGCAGTTGAGCTGCATCGTTTCCCCCTGGGCTTTGCCGTGTCTTTCATACAGCCCCGTCCCCCTTGGGCTGCGCCGCATGCGCCGGAGGAGGCGGCAGCTTTCTCAATAGCAGTAATTAACGCGAGACGTCGTGCGGCTGCCAGCGAAGGTGAACTCAGCCCCTCGCACATCCTGGGCGGCAGCGAGCTTTTGAACGGGGAAGAGGAGCACGTATTAATAGCATTATTATGTGCCTCTTTCTAGAAAAAAAAAAAAAAAAGAAAAAGGAATGTATTTTATGCCATTTAATGACCTTCAAATTAACAGTTCTTTGAAAGCACTTATGTATATTTAATTTCAAATGTTGCTGCAAGTCAGAGCGGGGCTTGTGATGAAAACAGCAGGCAGCCGGTTTTTAAATAAGAGCGAGCTCAGGCCATTATTTCTGAGCCCATCAGCTTTTGGTGCTTGCCTTGCTCCTTTCCCTAGGAGAAAACGGGGCTGTCGGTCCCCCAGCCCCCCTTCCCTTCTCCTCAGTCCCCCAGCCCCCCTTCCCTTCTCCTCCATCTCTGCTCCAGGAGCTCCCCATGCACCAGCCCGAGCCCCACGGGATCTTCTCCTCTCCTTTCCACTCCTCGGCAGGACAATGGCATCTTCCCGACCAGCCGCTGCAGAGGATGCTAGTTCGCAGTGTTTGACTTGGAGGGAGGGAAGGTTTCTTTTCAGGGTTGATTCGCAGAGGTCTCATCAATAAAGCTGCCTGCATCCCTGCCTGAGGACATCCCTGTGGGAGCCAGGGGAGCATCACAGCCGGCCCATGGCTGGGGATAAATCACGGGCATCACTGATGGAGGTTGTTTTGCACCAACCAGCCACCAACACTGTTGGTTTGTGATGGGGAGAGGCGTGTTTGCGTTTGTTAGAGTCTGAATTCAGGCTTTTGCCTCTGATCCATAAAAGCTGCTGATATATTTGAGCCACTCTGTGTTCACTTGGAAATCATTACTCTTAAACATTGAGTTCAACTTGAAAAAAACCCCAAGGATCGATGGGTTTCTAAGATGAGGAATGGATTTACAGACCCTGCGGTGGATGTTCAAGCTCTTGGAAGCGTACCATAGCTCCAAGGCCACCCATCCTCGTTAAACTGCAGATGGGAAGGTGGGCAGTTGGGGCCAGGGTTTCATGTCCAGGTGCTGCATGTCTCCTGCTCCCCTAACGTCCCTGCTGCTCGAGGAGCCACGGGGGGTCATTTAACACCCATGTTGTCATCTGCTTTGGTGCCTCTTTTCTGAACGATCCTGCTAAGATGGATGCTCGTCTAATTACAGCTTGGGCATTTTCGTAGAGCCTGAAGGAGACTTCCTCCAGCAGTTTCCAGTGAGGTTCTTCTCGATGTCGGAAGAGCCAGAAATGTCTTGAACGATGATGGAGGAGAGGAGAAGTTTACACTGACAGGACTCCCATGGAGTTGTGGCAGTTTTCCTGCTGCTCCCCTTTCAGCTTATGTTTTTGGTAGAAAGGTTTGGGTTGGAAGGGACTTCTAAAGATCATCTGGTCCAACCCTTCCCCCTGCCATGGGGAAGAGCCAGAAATGTCTTGAACGATGATGGAGGAGAGGCGAAGTTTACACTGACAGGACTCCCATGGAGTTGTGGCAGTTTTCCTGCTGCTCCCCTTTCAGCTTATGTTTTTGGTAGAAAGGTTTGGGTTGGAAGGGACTTCTAAAGATCATCTGGTCCAACCCTTCCCCCTGCCATGGGGGAATCACGGAATTTCAGAGTTGGAAGGGACCTCTAGAGCTCATCCAGTCCAACCCCCTGCCAAAGCAGGATTGCCCAGAGCACATCACTCAGGGCTGCATCCAGATGGGTCTTGAAAGTCTCCAGAGAAGGGGACTCCACACCCTCCCTGGGCAGCCTGTCCCAGGGCTCTGGCACCCTCACCGGAAAGATTTTCTGTGTATTTGAACGGAACTTCCC